>CAUYLG010064099.1:0-58516 GCA_963573385.1 Cacajao melanocephalus | reverse complement strand
AGGATTATCTCTTTCTCTATCTTGTGTAATAGTGTCAACAGGATTGATACCAATTCTTTGAATGTCTGGTAGAATTCAGCTGTGAATCTGTCTGGTCCTGGAATTTTGTTATTGGTAATTCTTTTATTACCATTTCCATCTCACTGCTTTTTATTGGTCTGGTTAGGGTTTCTAATTCTTCTTGATTTAAGCTAGGAGGGTTGTATCTTTCCAGGAATTTATCCATCATCCTCTAGGTTTTCTAGTTTATGTGCATAAAGGTGTTTATAGTAGCCTTGGATGATCTTTTGTATTTCTGTGGTATCAGTTGTAATATCTTTCATTTCATTTCTAATAGAGCTTACTTGGACCTTCTCTCTTGGTTAGTTTTGCCAATGGTCTGTCAATTTTGTTTATCTTTTCAAAGAACAAGTTTTTTGTTTCTTTTATCTTTTGTTTTGTTTTGTTTTGCTTCATTTTCATTTAGTTCCACTTTGATCTTGGTTATTTCCTTTCTTCTGCTGGGTTTGGGTTTGGTTTGTTCTTGTTTCTCTAGTTCCTTGAGGTGTGACCTTAGATTGTCTGTTTGTGCTCTTCCAGACTTTTGATGTGGGCATTTAAAGCTATGAAGTTTCCTCTTAGCACCACCTTTGCTATATCCCATAGGTTTTGATAGATTGTGTCATTATTATTGTTCAGTTTGAATAGTTTTTTTAATTTTCATCTTGATTTCATTGTTGACCCAATAATCACTCAGGAGCAGGTTATTAACGTCCATGTATTTGCATGGTTTTGACAGTTCCTCTTGGAGTTGATTTCCAATGTTATTCCACTGTGGTCTGAAAGAGTACTTGATATAATTTCAGTTTTCTTAAATTTATTGAGGCTTGTTTTGTGGCCTATCATATGGTCTATCTTGGAGAAAGTTCCATGCACTGATGAATAGAAGGTATATTCTATGGTTGTTGGGTAGAATATTTTGTAAATATGTTGTCCATTTGTTCAAGGGCATAGTTTAAATCCATTGTTTGTTGTTGTTGCTGTTGTTGACTTTGTCTTGTTGATGACCTGTTTAGTGCTGTCAGTGGTAGTATCGAAGTCCTCCTCTATTATTGTGTTGCTGTCTATCTCATTACTTAGGTCTAGTAGTAATTGTTTTATAAATTTGGGAGCTCCAGTGTTAGGTGCCTATGTATTTAGGACTGTGATATTTTCCTGTTAGACAAGGCCTTTTATCATTATATTACATTGGTACAAAAGTAATTGTGGTTTTTGGTATTTTTTTCCATCTTTTTTAACTGCTGTTGATTTAAAGTTTATCTGTTATAAAAAAGCTACTCCTGCTCACTTTTAGTGTTCATTTGCATGGAACGTCTTTTTCTACCCCTTTACCTTAAGTTTCTATGAGTCCTTGTGTGTTAGGTAAATCTCTTGAAAGCAGCAGATACTTTTGGTTGGTGAATTCTTATCCATTCTACTGTTTTGTTTCTTTTAAGTGGAGCATTTAGGCCATTTACACTCAACATTAGTATTGAGATGTGAGGTACTATTTCATTCATTGTGCTATTTGTTGGCTGTATACCTTGGTGGTTTTTAAAATTATTGTATTTTTCTTTTATAGGTCCTGTGAAACTTATGAATTCTCTCAGCGTTTGTTTGTCTGAAAAAGACTGTATCTTTCTTTCATTTATGAAGCTTAGTTTTGCTCAGTGTAAAATTCTTGGTTGATAATTGTTTTGTTTAAGAAGGCTGAAGATAGGGCCTGAATCCCTTCTAGATTGTAGGGTTTCTGCTGAAGAATCTTCTGTTAATCTGATCAGTTTTCGTTTTTAGGTTACCTGGTGCTTTTGGCTCTCAGCCTCCTAAGTAGCTGGGACTGAAGGCGCGCTCCACCATAGCCAGCTAATTTTTGTATTTTTAGTAGAGATGGGGTTTCACCATGTTGGCCAGGATGGTCTCAATCTCTTGACCTCATGATCTGCCCACCTCGGCTTCCCAAAGTGCTGGGATTACAGGCGTGAGCACTGTGCCCGGCTCGTTTTGTTGTTGTTGTTGTTTTGTTTTGTTTTTAATTATTTGTACTTCATCTGTTGATGGATTGGGTTAATATGAAAACCTTGTCTTCACGCTCTGAAGTTCTTTCTTCTGCTTGTTCAATTCTATTGCTGAGACTTCCCAGAACATTTAGCATTTCTCTGTGTTCTTTATTTCCTGAAGTTGTAATTTTTTTTTCATTTTTGCTGTCTATTTCACTGAAGATTTCTACTCTCATTTCTTGTATTATTTCTTTGCTTTCCTTAAATTGGACTTTATCTTTCTCTCGTGCCTCCTTGATTAGCTTCATAATCGATCTTCTGAATTCTTTTTCAGGTAAATCGGAGATTTCTTCTTGGTTTGGATCCCTTCCTGTTGAGCTAGTTTGATTTTGGGGGGATATTAAAGCACCTTGTTTTGTTATATTACCAAAATTGTTTTTCTGGTTTCTTCTTATTTGGGTAGGCTTTGTTAGACAGGAGACTGGAGACTCAAGACTCTTGTTCAGACTCTTTTGTCCCACAGGGTGTTCCCTTGATGTAGTACTCTCTTCCTTTTCCTAGGGATGTGGCTTCCTGAGAGCCAAGCTGTAGTGACTATTATTTCTCTTCTGGATCTAGCCATTTAGCAGGGCTTGATAATTGTTTTGTTTAAGAAGGCTGAAGATAGGGCCTGAATCCCTTCTAGATTGTAGGGTTTCTGCTGAAGAATCTTCTGTTAATCTGATCAGTTTTCGTTTTTAGGTTACCTGGTGCTTAACCTGGTAACCTAATAACCTGGGTTATTACTGGGGGTTGTCCGCACAGAGGCCTGTGATGTGAACGGTCTTGAGGTCTCTCTGCCAAGGATACCAACACAGTATTTAAGGTGTCTCTTGAGTCTTGCAGGAGCAATCTGCTTCCTTCAGAGGCTCTTCTGATTCTCTTGGCTTTCCTGGTACATTCCTGCAGTAGTTCCGGAGCAAAAGTTCATGATACGAATCTCTATGAGCTGCTCTGTCTGTCTGAGTGGGGGCTGCAATCTATTCCTGCCTCCTGTCCATCATTCCCCACCCCGCCAAATCTCCAAGAAGAAATTATTGAGATGAATGAAAACAAAAACATAATGTACCAAAACTACAGGATGATGTGAAAGCAGTATGAAAAGTTGGAAATTTATGGATATAAATATATGTATTGAAGAAGAGAAAGATTAAATCAGTAAACTATCTGCACATGTTAAGGTACTATATAAAAAGAAGAGCAAACTAAATGCAATGCTAGCAGAAGGATGGAAATAATAAAGATTAGAGTGGAGATGAAAGAGTACAAACATTAGAGAAAAATAACATTTTTAAAAACATCACATCTTTGCAGAAGTCAGCAAAATAGACCAAACTTAAGCTAGATTGACCAGGGAAAAAAACTAGTCAACTTACTAGAAGCAGAAGTAAAGAAGAGACTCTTACAATTTTACAAAAATGAAAAGGATTATATGAGAATCCTATGAACAACTGAACACCAACAAATTGGGCAACCTAGGTGAAATGAACAATTTTCTACAAAAAAAACAGTCTGCCAGAACTGACTCATGCAGAAATAAAACATCTGAATTGACCTATAACTAATAAGGAGATTAAATCAGTAATAAAAATCTTCTAATGAAGAAAGATCCACGATCAAATGAGTAAAAATTCTACCAAGCATTTAAAGAAGAATTCACACCAGTTGTTCTCAAATTCCTCCCAAAAATCGAAAGGAAAGGAACACTTCCTGATTCCCTGAGGCTAGCATTACCCTAGTGACAAACTAGACAAAGATTTTACAAGAAAACTGGAGACCAGTATCCCTGATGAGTATTGATGAAAAAATCAGCAACATTCTAGCAAATTGGATTGAGCAGCATATTAAAAATGGGATTTTCCAGAATATAAAGATAGTTCACAAAAACCGATCCATGTAATATACCACATTAATGGAATGAAGGAGAAAAACCATAGAGTTGTTCTAATTGATGCAGAAGTATTTGACAGACTCCAACACTTTATGATAAAAACACTCCAACAAACTAGGAATATAAGGTTACTTCCTCAACCTAACATAGACCATTTCTGAAAAACCCATAGCTAACATTATACCAAATGATGACAACCTATAAGCTTTTCCTCTAAAATCAGAAACAAGACAAAGATGCTTGTTTTCACCACTTTCGTTTAAGATAGTACTAGAAGTTCTGGCCAAAGCACTTAGGCAAGAAAAAGAAAAGATCTAGATTGGAAAGAAAGAAAATTATCTCTGTTCAGAGATGACATGATCTTATATGTAGAAAACACTAAAGATTACACAGTGAGATAGAGAGAGAGAGAGAGAGAGAGAGAGAGAGAACACACTAATAAATTGAGCAAAGTTGCATGGTGCAGATTAATATACAAAAATTAGTTGGATTTTTATCATTAGCAGTGAATAAAAAAGGAATTTAAGTAAACAGTATCAACTATAATAGCATTTTTTTTTAAACCACTTAGGAAAACAAATTTAACCAAGTGGATCCCAGACTTTTACAATAAAAACTACAAAATAGATTTGGGCAAGATGACCAACTAGATATAGCTAGGTGGAACAGCTGTCACCAAGGAACCAGGAAGACCCGATGCATTCCTAACAGATCTTCAGAAGGAAGGCACTGACAGTGGATGGAGGGAAGAAACAGAAGCTGGGCTGACAGGGTAGGAAGCTGGGAACCCAGCACAGGGCTACTGCATACTGGGACTCCTTCCTAGCTTCCAGTGATTCGGGGAATGGCTGAGTTGAACTGACAACAAGCAACCTGCTCTCACCACAAGCCTCTGGAATACCAGGAGACAGAGACCCCTTTTTCCCTTCCTTCTCCTCCCACTCCCTTCCCCTCCCCCTTCTCTTACCCTCTCCCTCCTCTTACCCTCTCCCTCCTCTTACCCTCCCCTCTCTTTCTCTCCCCTCCCCTCCCCTTCCCTATCAAAATTCCAACAGCATTTTTTTGTAGAAAGAGAAAATCTATTTGAATATTCATATGGACTATCAGCAGACCTCAAATAGCCAAAACAATTTTGAAAAGGAAGAATAAATATGAAAGACTCACAATTTCTGATTTCAAATATTAATACAAATCTACAGTAATTAAAACAGTAGGGCACTAGTATAAGGAGAGAGATGGAGATCAGTGGGACAGAATAGAGGCCCCGCAAATAAGCAGTCTTACATATTTGGTGGAGTGAGTTTTGTTTCTTGGGGTTTCTTTTGAAACAGAATCTTGTTCTGTCGTCCAAGCTGGAATGCAGTGACGTGATCTTGGCTCACTGCAACCTCCACCTCCCAGATTCAAGCAATTCTCTTGCCTCAGCCTCCCGAGGTGCCTGCCACCATGCCTGGCTAATTCTTATATTTTTAGTAGAGACAGGGTTTCACCATGTTGCCCAGCCTGGTGTCTAACTCCTGACCTCAGGTGATCTGCCCACCTCAGCCTCCCAAAGTGCTTACATTACAGGACCGAGCCACCACGCCTGGCCGTGAAGTGAGTTTTGACAAGGACACTATGATCATCAATAGGAAGAAGCCTTTTTCAACAAATGGGAAAGTTGGAAATCCCTGTGCAAATTAATGACATTGGGCCCTTGTTTTACACCATACACAAAAATCACCTTAAAATAGATCAAAGACTGAAACTTAAGAGCCAGAACTATAAAACTATTAGATGAAAATATAGGGGAATGTCTTGATGACAGTGGATTTGGCAGTGATTTCTTGGACATGACACTAGAAGCACAGGCAACAAAGGAAAAAAATAGGTAAGTTAAACTTTATCAAAATCTGAAAGTTTCCTGCATCAAAGAACACTGTCAAAAGAGTGAAAAGACAACCCATATAGTGTGAGAAAAGATAACCCATACAGTGTGAGAAAAGATTTTCAAATTGTATATCTGCTAATGGATTACTGTCCAAAATATATAGGGAGCTCCTATAAATCAGTGTCAAAAAAAAAAAAATAGAAAACCCAGCTCAAATCAAAAATGAGCAAAGGACTATAGTGGACATTTATCCAAAAAAGATAAATTGCCAATAAACACATGAAAAAACACTGCACATCATTAGTCATTAGGGTAATGCAAATCAAAACCACAATGAAATACCATTTTTTGATCAAAGATCACTGAGAATAACAATTGTTGGCAAAGATGCAAAGAAATTGGAACTCTTTAGTACTGCTGCTGGAAATTTAAGAAGGCACAGTTACTAAGGAAAACAGTCCTGGAAATGAACGTGTTCCAGAAATAGATAATGTTGAAGGTCATACAACATCATGTATATCCTTAATGCCTCACAATTATCCACTTAAAATTGTCAAAACAACATTTATGTATGTTTTATCATCATAAAAATGAATATAAAAATAGAAGGAAGCAATTAAAAGTTATTATTGGCTACTTCTCTGGTGTTTGTTTCAGTTCATAAATTAGTTTTCTAACCCAAATTCATACTTGTGTAGTACACGTGGATGTGGAGGCATATTGGATCTGTAGATGTATCCATCCATTTACAATAAAACATTTAGTAAAACTTAGTTCTCATTTTCGAAATGGGTGTATTGGAAGGGGAATAATTTTTTCCTGTGAGCTCAGAAGGTTCCAAAATTCTAGTTATGCCCCAACGAATTAATCATTAGACTTACAAATAGTGCAAGAGTGCTGTTTGCAAACTTCTACATGCATGTCCACTATATGCCAGTACAGTGCCCAATTCCTGAATCTCCTTTAACTTTGCAGTAGCCCTCAGGGTTATTCTGTATCTTCCCTATTTTCTATACAGTCTCCCTGAAAGTAGTAAATGCTGCACAGGAAGGCTGCAGTCAGGCCTTGCTGTGTTGAACAAAGCTGCAGCTTATTGCAGACAACCATATGCAAGTCTGCTGCTATGGGGCTAACCCCTCTTTCTTATTCTCTCGTAGGGGAGTTTGGGATGATGGCTATCACCCTGCAAGGTCTGATCATGTAACTCAAGAAGGCTTGGTGAAGAGCTTGTGTCTGAGTTACCTGAGGGGTAGACTCTCTGTTGAGACATTGATGAGGTGGCCACAGAGGGAGGAGTGATGACCAACATTCCAGGAGAATGTTCTGGGTTGAGGGGCCAGTGGGGACCAGGAGAAACTCTACAGAGAATTGTAACATAATTTTGCAGAGTATTACAGGTATTAAAGGGTCAAGTAAAACACTGCTTGCTAATATCCACATACAGTGTAAACTAAGTGAATTCATAGAGATGAGATGTGCTATTTTGTTTCTGAAAGAATGTGAGTTCTTGAGAGGACACTGTACTTTTTCTATTTAGAACCCAGTTTATTTACTTCAGAGAAGCTAGACATCACTGACCTCAAAATAAGTAATTTTGATGCAACAACCCAAGTGATTACTTGTCAGGGATATAAGACAGTTTTGATCCAGCTTTGAAGCCCTGTTCAGAACTTTACAGTTAAAGCAATAAACTTATGGTTAAATATTAAACATTATTGAATGAATGGAATGCTTCATATCTAATGCAGCCTCTCAATAGGTCCATTTGTATTCTTTATCACAAAGGTAAAGACTGGAAAAGCAAACAAAATTTCACTGCTTGAAAAAATCCTTCCTTTCTGGCCATGGTTTTCTGGGGGTGTGGTGTTAACCAGCACAACCCCGAGTTACTGGCCTCAGTACACTTGCGATTGCCTGGACCGCCAGGCTGTACCAGCCCCTGCACTCTCTCCAGTACTGCCACCACTTAGCACACTCATGATTTTGGACACGTAACACACCCATCAGGTTAATTATATATATGAACAAAATATTTTATAATTTAATACAGATTTATTCTAGCTTAAAAGGTTTTGGAAGCAAGCATATTCTCTGTCTTCTGTGATTTCACAGCATAGAAGCATAATATGCTACACCTACACATGTCCTAGCTAGAATGAAGGTTTTCCTTACTTTTTCTAGGTTATTTTCTTTTTTTTATTTTTTTCAATATAAACTATAAGCTAAAGGCAAAAGATCAGGATAGAAGTGGCCTTTGACTTGGCTGTTTTCAAACTGATAGGGGCTTATTGTGACCACTGAGGGTTCCTATCATGTCTCCCCACTTTGTGGGCTCTGTTGTTTCTTCCTGGAGTAGCCTTTCCCACCCCTGGTCTGCCTGAAAAGTTCACTCATAATTCTCCTGCTCCTTTTCTTTGTACCTTCACTGCCATCTTTTTCCCAACACTGGACATACTTGGTCCCTCTCTTCTGCATAGCACCGTGGTGCCTTCCACACACGTCTATTGTAGCACATTCAGTAGGATCCGTGGTTGCATTTCTGCCTTTCTTTCTATGCTGTGAGCTTCTGGAGTGCAGGCAAGTATGATTGGTGGCTTAAGTGGAAATCTTGGCATTGCAAGACCAGTATGGCCATAGAGTCTTCATGTTTTCTCACAGGATCTGGAAATTAGATCCCAACTGATTTGTGAGAAACGAGAAGGAGGATGGGAATTTGTGTGCTAGTATTTGCAGCTAGGAAAATACATGGTTCAGTGGATCTTCCTACACCAGCTACGATACAAATGGTTGGAAAGTTTTCATTCTCATACACACCTTACAGGCCGGAGGGCTTACAGTAGGAGCAGTGGGTGGAATTCACTCAACAGTAGTGCTCTCTTGCTACATTAGTGCCAGGCAGACAAGGAGAACACAAGCAGGCATGATCACTGGGCTTCCAATTATTCTCACATGGGTGAGTTCTCTTCCCAACCTGTGTGGTCATGCTGTCTGGAGTCCCTTCAGCATTCCTTATTGAGTGAAAAAAACTGACCAAAAGGAAAAATATCAAACCTGTTTGATGAACGATTGCTAAGTGGAAGTCCTGTCTTTCTGTATATTTGACCCAAATCCTCAGCGTATTATGGAGTACAGTTCTCATAAAATGGGTCTTTTAATTCTGTGTAGAATACCCATGTATATTCTGAACATTCAAAAGTATTTTGAAAATGAATGTCTTATTTATTTTGAGCTTACTTAATAATTTTTCTCAATAAATATGCCATCTTTAGCTGTTTGAAAAATACAGTCTCAAATAATAATAATAATCCCAAGGGTGAAAATGTGGGAATGCCAATGCCTATTATTCTAGCCCCAGTCACAATATCTCATGCTCAGGAGTAGTTCTGAATGTTGGTTCTCTTTCTGGTGGGAGTGAAGGGCAGCTCTTCGCCTTTGGGAGATCTGTGAACCAGTCAGGCTGCTGTCTGGCATATTTTCTCTTTCAGCCAAGTCAGTAATGTTAAAATGGAATTCTCAATCTCTTCCCTTCTCAAAGTTGGCTTCAGAGATTTTTCTGTGTCAACAAAAAAGATAAAACACCTCTTTGGTTTTATTCCAACATCTAGAATCCTAAGGGTTTTTTAAAGAATTGATTTAAGAAATGATAATCCAGTCCAACAGAGAGTTAATTTATTACCTGCTCTTTTGTAGGATGTCAGTAGAATTTGTTATTTTCTACACTGGAGATTAAGAGTCCAGAGTTTACACAGTTGAAGTGTAGTTGGTTTGCTGGAAGCAGTTATATCTGTGGCTAAGTCATGATTAACATTTAATTCTTTGGCTTTTAGGTCAGCTTGGGTTTTATCTATTGTCATTTTTCCCAGTAGTTTCATAGATACAAAGTTATGGAAAGCCAATTCTGTTATATTGCTTTAAGCTCTTTTAGACCTCTGGGGAAGCAGCTTGATGTTCTGGAAGTGTTTCATAGATTCTCTTCAACTACTAAGATGACAGTGGACAAATAAGAGAGTGTGCTGGGAAAGGAAGCTTTTTATTTGCACTACTTGAAACAGCAGTATTGTCCTGACCTGCAGCTTAGAAGATGAGTGTAGCTGAGTTAGTATCCCTGCTGGTCTCTTCTCTCCTGGATTAGCAGATCTACTAGGAAGACAGGCTGGTAGCACACCTTGCCCTCAATTAACAGTTGTCCCAAGGCATGCCCTGCTGGGCTCAGAGCATCCTCAGATTAGAGTGTAGGCATGAAAGATAGCAGACATCTGGTCTGTTGCCTCATACTTACTTTATTTTTAACTTCTTTCCTACCTTTCATGTAAAGAAACAGGTATTGAGGAATAGATGTGTGTTTGTCAGTCCATTATTTTGTAATTAAAATCATCCAAAGATTATGCAGTGATCTTTAAAGATGTGCTAATTTAAAGCATAATTTCTATTACAATAAAGTTGCAAGTAAAATATCACTTTGATAATCTTTAGATAATTGGTAGCAGAACATTTGAATGTAACTCTTTTCTGTGAAAGAAAAATTATAATAAAAGGCTACATGTTTCTTGCCTTTTGTATCACTTGGAGAATGCAAGGCTGACTTTACATCTAGTTTTAACTATGGAGAGAAGAGGAAGTAATAAGTGTATTGGTACCAGAGCCAAGAATACACACATAAAATGACCCAAAAATGTAAGAAGTAAATGGTTAAGATTTCTTTATCTAAACCAATACAGCATTCCCACCCCCACTTTGTAAAGCCAGTCAAATTTAGCAGTGGAAAAGTTGTGGGAGGTTTGATACAATATTATAACTGGAAAAAGAAAAGTCTATTTTCTTGTTTACCGTTTCATTTTAATAAAAGATACAGCATTTTAAAAAGTATTTATAGATCATTTAAGAGGAAATACAAGTTGTTAGGTTTACCTCTTTGAGGTTTTTTCTTCCAGAAATTGTTTCTAGCATTCTGTGATCTGTGAATATAAGGCAGAACCAATTTAAGGGTAGCTATTGTAACACAAAAATTAAAGCTTTTTGTGTATCCCTTAAATTGGGTGGCTGTTGTGTTACAGCATCAAAGTGTGACAGTGTTCTTGGAGTTGTGAGTTTAGGCATTGCTTAAAGGATGGTCTGTTGTGTCTACACTCCAGGGGACTGCCACGAAATAACAGGTGTTCAGCTACTGGAGGACAGAGTTGTAAGAGCACTGGCATTGAAGCGATGGCTCTTGAGTTTGTGATGGAGATTGGACAGGTTCCTTGATTGCCATGAATCCCCTTTTCCATAGCTGTGACACAGCGTTTACAGCTACCTCATTAGGGTGACGAAGAGATATGAAAATACCATGTGAAAGCACCCAGCACACGGCCAATAAGCAGCAGCAGTTCGATAAATGGTAGCCTAGATTGACTACAGTTAAGTTGCAAGACACAGTCGTGGCATTGTGAGTCACACAGTTCCCCACAGGTAGCCTTCTTTTCCTCCTCTCTGAGATGCACCTTGCCCCTTTTTCACCCCACTGCCTCCGAGACTCACTTCACCCCTGCCTGGACCATCCCAACCCTGTCATTCTGATTCTTCACTGAACCAGGGTTGTGTCTAAGTCACCAATTCTTATTTATTTGCTTGTTTATTTTGCATCTTTCTTGTTTAAAATTTTATTTTAATTGGCTTACAAAAATACCAGTATTCACAGAGTGCACAAATCAGTATGCAAGAGAAGCAGCAGGCTGTGGTAAAGTAGGAGAGTAGGTCAACACTAAGGGTCAGGTCTCTGCCCGAAAACAGATCTGTTAACAAGAAAAGCACAGCAATATATCGTAGTAACACCTTAGAAAAATTTCCTTATAAGTAGGAAGCTATAACAGGGAAATAAAATAATGCAGGAGAACAAATATAATTACTTATTTAATGAGAACAATTTCTGTTAATATCTATTGGTGCAAGCTGCCAGCATAACAGCTCAGTGAGATTGTAAATTATGTAGTATTTATTGGCCCTCTTATGTGAAACTTTCAAGCATCTCTAAGCTTAGTTTCCAATGAGTAAAATGGAGATTAAAAGCACTTCAAGGGGTATGAAAAGCTTAATGAAACATAGTATCTGGTACCAAATTCTGTATATATTAGATGTAGTAGATGCTTTTTTTTTTTTTTTTTTTTTTTGTGTGTGTTAGATGGAGTCTCGCTCTGTTGCACAGGCTAGAGTGCAGTGGTGCGATCTCAGCTTACTGTAACCTCTGCCTCCCAGGTCCAAGCAACTCTCCTTCCTCAGCCTCCTGAGTAGCTTGGATTACAAGCGCCCGTGACCATGCCCAGCTAATTTTTGTATTTTTAGTAGAGACGGAGTTTCGCCGTGCTGCCTAAGCTGTTCTCGAACTCCTGGCCTCAACCGATCTGCCTGCCTCGGCCTCTCAAAGTGCTGAGATTACAGGCATGAACCATAGCACCTGGCTGATGCTAACTTTAACGGTTTTGTCGTTCATATTAATTTGTAATGTTTTCTATAGTAGAGGTAATTTTAGAAATCTAGTCCTGGAGTATTCCTTAAGCTATCTAAAAAACAAAAGAGCAAAACTTTTAAGTCACTACTCAATAAATGATGGCTTCTTGTAGATTGTCCCTCAATAAGTATTAAAGTGACAGTGAGTTTAAAGTTATACCGCTGGCATACTTTCATCCTTTGTTTCATTCAACAAATATTTTTAGTGTGGAGTGCTGAGGATGCAACCATTTCAAGGCCTTGGTGGAATTGACAGTCCTATAAGTAGTTACCATGCAGGGTACTGGGGGAGCCTGCCAGGGCTCAGAGGGGAGCATGGGGAGGCAGAACCCTAGGGAAGGCACCCTCAGGAAAGAGAGCTGTGCTCAGCTGGGAAGGAGAAATTGGAAGGGCTGGCTGCAGGATTAGGGGCAGCAAGGGGCAGGGTAACTTGCCCAAGTGGAACATGTGAAAGGGAGGTGGTATGGCTGAGATTGAAGCTAGAGTGCCAGCAGCACTCTGGGCATGAAGGGCTGGCACTTTGTGTGAGGAAAGCATGCAGTTTGGAAAGCATAAGGGGTAGCAGAGGTCACGCATCAGGCCTTGTTCTAGAAAATCCAACAGAAATAATGTGAATAATGAACTGAGAGCGGGCTAGGCTTCCAGCTGGCAACAAACACACCTCTGAGGAGGCAAAAGGCAGTGAGAAGAGGAGCAACCAGCAGGGCGGAGACAGCGCGATGGGGAGGATTAACCAGCGGCAAGAAGGAACAGGCTTCTCAGAGTTCCAAGGATGAGGACTGGGGATGTACACGGCAGTTTCATCTTGGAAGTTTCAGGCTGCCATGACTGGGAGATGGTGGCACCTTCACAGAGATGGAAGAAGCAGGAAAGATAGGCCTCGATTACTTTTCACTTCTTGATTGAGTGCAGATGAACTAACTGCTTTAAAAGTCAGCTGAGGTTGCAGTAAGTGAGGAACCTAAGAGCAGCATGTGCCCAAATAGAGCACTGGGGAGCCCCTGCTGCAGAGCCACATTCATCCTAGTAAGGACAGTTTGGGTTCATATGAACACATGGTCACTGTGGTTTAAGTCTTGAAGGTTCTCCTCCATAAAGTAGCAGCATTTCTCAGTGCTAACAGATACTCATCTCTCCATTCAAAAGGAGATCCCAGGCAAGGCATGGTGGCTCATGCCTGTAATCCCAGCACTTTGGGAGGCTGAGATGGGTGAATCATTTGAGTTCAGGGGTTTGACACCAGCCTGGCCAACATGGTGAAACCCTGTCTCTACTAAAAATTCAAAAAAATTAGCCAGGCGTGGTGGCAGGTGCCTGTAATCCCAGCTATTGGGAGGCTGAGGCAAGAGAATCACTTGAACCCAGGAGGCGGAGGTTGCAGTAAGCCGAGATTGCGCTACTGCACTCCAGCCTGGGCAACTGAGTGAGACTCCATCTCAAAAAAAAAAAAAAAAAAAAAAAGTGGAAATCCCAGTAAAATGCTCATAAAGTGTAATTGCAGTGAGACAAAAGGTGCACTTTCCTAAACTGGCTATAAAATGTGTAACTGAATGCTTTACCTAGATTATCTGCCCTAAACCTGTTGAATGTAGGGAAGTGTTCACCACAAAAGATAACTTTGATTTCTGAGGAATTAATCAGAAGCCATGTTTAATTAGCAGAGGTGCTTGCTCATCCAGGCCATTCTTAGCTTATTAATAATAGATGATTTGCTTTTGAACAGTTTTTTCCATGTGTTCTTTGTTTTGGTTAGGAAGGTGTTCATCTCTTGCAAAAGTGGTATAAAGTCAGTGAAAAAAAAATTTAAAGAAAGGGATGTGGGTCTGAGTGCAGTGTCTCATGCCTGTAATTCTAGCACTTTAAGAGACTGAGCAGGTGGATCACTTGAGACCAGGAGTTTGAGATCAGCCTGGCCAACATGGTAAAACCCCATCTCTCCTAAAAATACAAAAAATTAGCTGGGTGTGGTAGTGGGCACCTGTAATCCCAGCCACTCAGGAGGCTGAAGCAGGAGAATCGCTTGAACCCGGGAGGCAAAGGCTGCAGTGAGCTGAGATCATGCCACTGCACTTCAGCCTGGACGACAGAGTGAGACTCTCTCAAAAAAAAAAAAAAAAGAAGAAGAAGAAGAAGAAAAGAAAAGAAGAGAAAAAAGAAGAGAAAAGAAAGAGATGTGGAGCACAATTCTGTCTTACTTTGCTGGGAAGTATCTTACCTGATAAAAGAAGGTTCCCTGCTCTGACTCCCATAGTGGATACAAATTCTGTCCTAAGGTCATTAACGGCTCCTGTGGTGAGCAGCTCAGCAGCACAGCCCACCACTGAATTCCACTCCCCGAGTAAAGTGGGGTAGTGGGGGAAATGCAGGGAGAGCTGTACCTGATCCTGTGGCTGAGGTTCTGCTTCAGGTGTCAAGCAGCCATGAGCAGGAGCTGGGGAGTGGCCTGAAGCCAACCTGTTCTTCCCAGACGGGCCGGGACAGCTTGTCAGAAAGGAATTAGTTTCACACTGTAGTGGAAAGTTCTGTACACTAATAGAACTGTAAGTTCGGGGAAGTAAGGCTTATCAATTTTAGAAAACAGAATCGTTTCTGCTCAAGAACTGAACAGCTGTTAGGAACAGTAACAGTTCAAGTCCATCATGCTGTGAGAACTATAGTAGCTTCTTTGGTGTTTACCGTCCAGTTTCTCTTAGTTTGTGCCTCATGATGCTTTGAGCTTTAAATGAATCACAGTAAAAAGATTTGACCACCAGCCAAAAAGGGTGAATTCATGTCATTCGAGGCTCAGGGCAAAAGAAAAATAAAATATTATCTTGGAGAACTTCTTCCCCTATTTTACCGGTATTTTCCTGTTTACAATCTACCTAATGAAGGAAAATGTATCCATCCACTACTCATGAGAGCCTGCCTGAGTTTGAGACCTGCCGGGCCACAGTTGAATACTGTGTTGGACACTGAAGACTTAGAGGTAAATATAAGGAAAAGACAAGATGGATTTAGTGTCTAAAGTAGAAGATTGGGAGGAAAGCAATTAAGCAGTTACCCGATTTAAAATGTTATCCTGCAGTGTTCATGGAATTGTTTAAAAGCTGTATCTTAGACACAATCATGTTTGTCTCTTAGTGTGTGGGCGAAGTATTTGATTAGATGAGCATGTCCTAATTGAGTAATCTAGGAGGAAAGGTCCTAAATCCCTAAAAGTAATAGCATGTACTACTTTGTTAAAATGTAAGGTCTGTACTTGAAACTTTCCAGCTCTTAAAAACAAGGAAATTCCAAACATTCTGCAGTAACAGATAGTGTTAGTGAGTAGTTGGTGGATGACGTCAAATGTCAGAATGGTGAACAGCTCCGTTCATATAAACTGAAAGTGTACAATCTGGGATCAAGTGTTCTCGCTGCTCTCAGGGATCGGTGCGCAACCTATGTGCTCCCATGTAGCCTGACTTGGATTTCAGAGTTTATATGAGGCACAGCTGAGAGTCTGGAAAAGGCACAGCATCTTCCCCTTCCTGTCCAGATGAGCTGAGTCAGCAGAAGGAGTCTCAGCATCTGTTCCTGGGGCTCTATGAAAGGGTTCTTCGTTCCTTTATAATGATTAATCCCTTCATTGGGAATGGGTTTGATTTCTCATTATCCAAACTTTAAAGGTATTAATTTTATTAACCTTGCTAGACCTTTCTGATAGAATGTTGATAAAAGCAACCACTTGGCTCATGCTTGTAATCCCAGCACTTTGGGAGGCCGTGGCGGGTGGATCACAAGGTCAGGAGTTCAAGACCAGCCTGGCCAAGATGGGGAAACCCCATCTCTACTTAAAAAAAAAAAAAAAAATTAGCCGGGTGTGGTGGCATGTGCCTTTAGTCCCAGCTACTCGGGAGGCTGAGGCAGAAGTATCACCTGAACCCAGGAGGTGGAGGCTACAGTGAGCCAAGATGATGCCACTGCACTCCAGCCTGGGCGACAGAATGAGACTCCATCTCAAAACAAACAAACAAACAAACAAAACCACTCTTTGTTATGAAAGCAAAAGTAGGGATATTGAAAAGTTAATTCAAGATAATTGGCAAACCCAGCTGCCATCATGAAACTGTTGAATAGTGATGGTGGTAATGACAGAAAAGGTGAAAGCTCTTTCTTGAAGGACAGCAAAAGAATCACCACTCTAACGCTATCTTTGTGATGTTACTGTTGAATGTATGTGAGGTGCTGCTATCTTCTGACTGACTTCTTGGTCACTGTCACAATCTTATGACAGCTATAATGTGTAATGGTCTTTTCTGGTCATTACATTCCATTTAGGTTTTGTAGTATATGAGAGAGATCTGTGGAAAGAGGAATATAATTGGACATTTGTATGTGTAATGGTACATGAAAAACTGAGAATTGTAATGTAGCTCAAGACTGATGGTTGGCCAGGCATGGTGGCTTATGCCTATAATCCCAACTACTTTGAGAGGCCAAGGTGGGCAGATCACTTGAGGCCAGGAGTTCGAGACCAGCCTGGCCAATATGGAGAAATTCCATTTCTACTTTAAAAATACAAAAATTAGCCAGTCATGGTGGCACATGCCTGTAATCCCAGCTACTCCGGAGGCTGAGACAGGAGAATCACCTGAACCTGGGAGACTCCTCAGGGCACTGTGTGTTTTGCTTCCCACTGTATTTCTGGCCACTTTAGTGTTTGTATTCAGTGTGTATTGAATGACTGCGGACAGAATGAATACAAATGAAAGAAAGGAACTTGGAGGTAGGAAAACAGTTGTGGGAGACCAGCCCATGTGAGTGACCAGGCTGATTATATGATTGACAAGGTTGACTACACATAATTGAATTTTAAAAAAGACTGGAAAGGACCACTTGAAGTTGTTGAAGAGGAACTCTCTGGAGATAGTAGAGTTCTTAGTCTCCACTTTTTGTTCTTAAAATATTCAGCCACATTTTAGGCAAGATAGTGATCTGCCTTCAATTGCATATAGATGATATTATCATTTTTAATGTAGACCAAAGTCAGTATTTTTCATATATTGTTCTACTCAGAGTAAATAACAAACATTTTGGCATGGTTCTTCATGTCCTAGCATCTGTCAGTTTTCATGTGAGGACTTAGTTTACAGGTTATGTACAACACATGTTGAGCATGGTCAGTGGGTACTTAATACCTAAAGTACTTACTTCCCTTCTGTTGCTGATACTGTTATGAGCAGTTCCACCCTCAGTGTTTACGTCTGCGCTTTAAAATCTTCTCCCACATGCTTACTCATTGCTATTTTTTTTTATCCTTTGTGACTCCTCAAACTCATGTACATCTTCCCATTTCTGTTCTAATCCTAACACTTTGGGAGGCTGAGCTGAGCATGGTGGTGTGTACATACAGTTCCAGCTACTCAGGAGGCTGAGGCAGGAGGATCACATGAGCCCAGGAGCTAGAGGTTGCAGTGAGCCAAGATCGTGCCACTGCATTCCAGCCTGGGCTATAGAGCTAGACTCTATCTCAAAAAAAAAAAAAAAGTCTCATGACTTTGTCTCCTCTACATGAGACCATCTCCAGCTGGTGCTTTTGCTTGCATTCTCGTGTGCAGGGCCAGCAGACACTGATGGAGCAGCTGTTCTCTGAGGTTGTAAGTGCTGGGGCACAGATCTTTTCCTCATCCTACTGCCTAGTGAAGGGGAGAAATGACTAACGACACAGGAGAGAAGTGTATGGAGAGAGGTTTCTGTAGGGCTCCAGTCTATGCACTGAGCCCAGGCATGGACTTCAGAGATGCTTCTTGAAAAATGAAGAGAAATTAGCAAGATTTGAGGGAAGAGGGCGTAGCCCCTGATTCCTCTGACCTTTGCATTGTGGGTTTGATACCCCTCCCCAACTGAGTCCTCATGGGCAGCAGCCGTGTTTTTAAGAAGCTTTTCTACTCCTTTTCTTACTCAGTCCTGACCCTATAAAATTTTCACTTGCTGGCTGACCCCTCCCCGAGGAAAGGCCGCTTGGCCCCTCCACAGTGGGTGGTGCCGAGTCAGGGGTCAGGTCTAGGCTTCCCTATTCTTGCTGACTCAGCTGTAGAGACCCTGCTCTTTCTCATTCAGGGAGTCAGAGGTACTTGGGTGTGTGTGTGTGTGTGTGTGTGTGCATGTGTGATTTTACTCTTGGGGTTGTCTTCTTTTTTAAAACTTTCTTTTATTCTTACATCTTGGGATAATTACTTATTTTAAAGTAAACCTTGTTTGTTTTATCTGTTAAAAATCTTTATAGCCAGCTGGGCACAGTGGCTCATGCCTGTAATCCCAGCTCTTTGGGAAGCTGAGGTGGGCAGATCACAAGGTCAGAAGATCGAGACCATCAGGCCAACACGGTGAAACTCCATCTCTACTAAAAATATAAAAAATTAGCCGGGCATGGTGGCACATGCTTGTAGTCCCAGCTACTCAGGAGGCTGAGGCAAAGGAACCACTTGAACCCAAAAAGCAGAGGGTATGGTGAGCTGAGATCATGCCACTGTGCTCCAGCCTGGGCAACAAGAGTGAGACTCCATCTCAAAAAAACACACACATGCAAAAAAAACAACTTTATAGCCTGTGTCATCCAGCTTATATCAACTTTTTATTTCCTGTCATTCAACAAAGTTAGTAGAAAATGGCAGCCCAAGAGGTCAGATATGCAGCCTGTCCGCACCCCAAAAAGCAGGCTAAATGCCTTTTCTGGTTCTAATAAGTCCTGAAAAGATATTCCCTATAGCACCAATCATTTCCCTCTGCTGCCCCTTTAGGGTGACTGCCATCCCAAAAGTAGTCAGTGTAGAAGAATGGATGGCCCATTTAGGATAGGTGGTTGCACACATTCTCTGTGGGAGGTGACTAAGAAGCTGAACTCCAAAGACAAGACAAAGACAGTATCACTGTCTTAGCTTTAGGATAGGGATTCTGTGAAGGTTAGTATGTGCTCTTTTTTCTAGGGAGATCCCTTTATATTTGATTGTTCACAGGAATCTGTGGCCCAGAGTAAAATCAGCAGTCTCAGCTATATAACCTTTGAGGTTCATTATGTTCATGATCTGAAAACCTTGGTCACCTCTGTGGTATGTGTCATTGGATTCTAGCTATTTCAGTCAAGTGGCGCCTGTGCATCTTTAGACGTGAGTGTGAGAGAGGATAGGATGGAGTTCGAATTTTACTAGTGAAAGCTCTCAAATTTTGATACCCACCTTGAAACCTGGAAAATTATCAAGTACAGCTTTATGTTAAAAAAAAAATGTCGGTGCATCTTTATCAAATTAGCAAACTATTTCTGTGATTGTCTATTTCCAGAGTAATTTGATTGAACCGGTTCTCAGATTTCCATAGCTGGGGTTGTAGAAGTATTCTCCACAAGGGAAGATAGACTGAGTGCTTGACACGTGACCTAACCCAAAGAAGTCACTTAATAAAGTATGGAATCAGTGAAGGGAAGTTGCAGTTGTAATTTTTTTCACCAAAGTCAGGAACCCAATAGAAGAAGCAGTCATAGCAATGAAAACAGTAACTTTTGATGAGAGCTCACTTGTCTTTTAAAGGGCTTTTTACATATCAACACATTGAGGGCAGATGGGTCAGTCACCCTGCAGCACCCAGTATGGGTTCAATGCTCTTTGAAGCTGCTGTGAATTCGTTGGTAAGGCCTAACAAGGTGGGTCATCTCACCTAGGGTGAGCTCAGCTGTTCCTGGCCTGGTCCTGCCCCTGAGGTCCTGGTGAACCTCATAGTTCCGTGTGCAGCGCCTCCTTGAAGGTAAATCCATCCTCCAGAGCAGAACATGGTGGGTGAGGCTCAGTGACACTGGCCCTTGTCCTCTTCATGCAGTAGCTCATGCTGTTAAGTTTCCTGAGGCTCAGTTGCTACAGATGGGTGTATTTGGCAGAGATGGTCTCATAGTTTTGAACATAGAGAAGCAACAGTAAAAACCAGGTAGCTGATACCAGATACAGTTGTGATGCTGGATTAGAAAAGATTTGTTATAAAAGATATCATTGGGACAGTTGTTAATATTTGAACATGAATTGCATCTTGGATTATAGTATTATATCAGTGTCACATTTCCTGAATGTGTTCACCACACTGTGGCATTCCAAGGGAATGGCCTTGTTCTTAGAAACACATCCAGACCTATTTAGAATTAAATGGCCATGATGTCTGCAGTTTATTCTCTATGGTTCAGCAAAATAATAATATTAGTAGCCAGAGTGACCACCACAAATTATCTATCTATCCGTCTATCTGTCTGTCCAATCTGCTAACCATTCATGAATCTAGGTCAAGAATATCAAAGTTTCTGAATGTTTTCTATAAGTCTGAAAGAATTTTTTTAAAAATTTTGAGGCAGAGCAGTTATCTTAGGTAGCCACAAAAGCTAGGTGCAGGGAGGAAGAACACGAATGCAGTGAAAGCACTGAGAGCCGGTGCAGCTGTTCAGAGCTGCTGTTCTCTGATGTTTGCTTTGGTGTCCCAAAAGGGTGTGGCCCCAGCATTAACCCAGCATGGTGGCACACACCTGTAGTCTCACCTACTCCAGAGGCTAAAGCAGGAAGACGGCTTGAGCCCACGAGTTGAAGCCGTATTGAAGTATGATCCTGCCACAGCACTATAGTCTGGGCAACATAGTGAGACCCTGTCTCTTAAAAAGAAAAAGAAAAAAGGCCAATATTGAACCTTCTGTTTTTACAGTGATTCTATGCTGAGATCTCTAACCACACAGCAACCTACAAAGATGTGATAAGGAGCCAGACCCCAGGAGGCCAGGCAGCATAGGAGGAACAAGGTGACACTGTCATGTGGTTAACCATGTGACACCACCCCTGGATAGCTGCCAGGTCTCTCACTCCCCACCCTGAAAAGAGAAGCCTGCATAACTAGACCCCTGTGCATCAGATTCACCCCTTCCCTGTGCTATACGTAAAGAAGCTGGAAATGATGTGGCAAGAATGGGCCATGCTGCTCTCTAGCAGCAAACTCCCAACCTACATGCCATGTCTTCAGTGCATGGTTTGTCTCTTCCTGATTTCCTTTTCCATCTGCCACACGCAGTCATGGCCTGGACTTCACCCACACATAATTTTATTCTTCCCAGGGTATAAAACCAATGTGTGGCCAAGTAGGCAGACTTCTTAGAAAGGCCATTTCCTCTACAGAGACCTTGGTTTTGAAAATCAGCCAGGTCTCTCATCCCTAAGAAACAGATAAACCATGGTGCATTTTAGCCCTAGTGAATTCACTTCTTGCACCCTGCTGATTGTAAATCAGTGGCTAGTGACAAATGAGTACCTCGGTCTTCATAGACTGTTCCTCCAGAGGGGCCCTTTTGTTCCTTCTCTTTTCCATTTTCACAGCTGCCCTTTTACCTCTTCTCTGAATCATTGCAATGGCCTTTAGCTGGTTACCTGCCTGCTTCTGGGCCTTTCTTTCCTCAAGCCATTGTAGGTCCTCATTTGGGTGTTGTCACAGCTGTGATGTAAATTTAGGAATCATAGGTCTGGCCATACTGCTCGTCTGTTCAGAAATCTTAGATGGTTCCTTGAGATGTACATTACAGCCTGCTTCTCAGTGTACAAGTTTTCCCAATGCAGCTTTTCCAAGTGCATTTTCTGTTGTTCTGCCATTCGTTCTTTGGCCCAATTAATGAACTAACTCAATGTTCCTGGTATTTCCACCCTCATTGTGCCCAGAATGTCTTGACTCTTCATTTGAGACATCTCAAATTCTACTGCCCAATGAAGTCTCTACTGATTCTTTCCAGCTGGATGGGCTTAGTGTTTGAACCATTGGAATATGTGTGTGTGTTTGTGTATGTCTGTGTGTGTGTGAGTGTGTGTGTGTGTGTGTGTGTGTGTGTGTGTATGTGTGTGTGTTTAACTAGTACTTTGCATATAGCACTTGCATATTCTGCTTAATGCAAGAGTTATACATAGGTTTGTTCTATCTTCCTACTTTGGAGATTGCTAGCTGCTTAAGAGCAAAAACAATGAATATGACACAGTCCAGTGCCATACATAGGATAGATCTCCAGTAATAGGATTTGCTGTAATTTGGAATGACATTTTAGAAAAACTCATATATTCCATATAGGTTTGACATTGTTTATTATCTTTAAACCTGCTACTAATAAGAAACCCAGAGTTAATGCCACAGATACCATTATAATTTTAATATATTATTTAAACAGGTTTTAAAATTTATTTTCCAGAAAACATTTAAGAAAAGAAATTAATGCTTTAAATTTCTTAAAACATTTAAGAAAATAAAAGAAAAATAGAAAAATAGGATGTCTTTCAAATATTGTGCTTTGTTTTTTTAACACTTCAAGATTCAGTAGGAAAATGTTAAAATGTAGACCAATTCTTTCATTTTTAAAGCCTACTTATTTTTCAGTAACACTGTGAAAGAAGAGTTGCAAACCCTTATGGCTGCCATTGTCTTGGTGATCAGAGCAGAGGTCTGGAGCCTGGGAGAGGCCCAGCAGCCTGGGGTGATAGCAGCAGGGGGCCCACTCAGAGTTTAGAGGATGAGAAAATCTTACTGTTTTTTCTCATTCTGTCATAGGACTTGCAAATGTTCCGTCTAGTGACAATGAAAGGGAAGTGGTAGGAGCTATGGGTGACTCTTGTAATGTTCTCCATTGATGAGACAGAGCCACCCCAGTGAACCTTTGGAGTTGTAACCAACTCTATTTTAGTGACAGTATTTTCGTAAAGTTACTGTTTGGAATCTTGTCTTGCTGTCTTGTATGTGTATTGCATAGATCAAGGATTGATGGAAATAACATGGCAACAATATTGCCGCCAAGCACATGCATTTTTAACCACAGCGCCCTTCTGTTGCATAGTGCACATGTCCGGGAATTGAGCTGCTTCCGCTAAATGAATATTTTCTTCACCTGTATCCAGATCAGTTGGGACTGTGGGCACATTGGGAAATTCACCTCAGTCTTTCATTGCTTGTCCTCTGAGATGGTACAAGTATCATCTAAAAGGATGTAAGTAAAACAGGTATATGAGAGCTGCTTTACCCTCCCCCCAAAAAAGATGTAATTAACATAGTATACAATCCTTCATTTAAAAACATATAGTTCAGTGTTTTTCATATATTCACAGAGTTGTACAACCACACCACAGTAAATTTGAGAACATTTTGGTTACCCTGAATAGAAACCCTGTACCCATTCACTGTTTCTTTTCATTCCAGCTTATCTATTTTTTTTATTTTTGTCATATGTCCTTTTGGTATCATATCTAAGGAGCCGTGGCCTGGTCCAAGGTTGCAAATATGTGCTCTGATTTTTTCTTTCAAAAATTTTATAGTTTTAGCTCTTACTTTTAGATCTGCAATCTATTTTGAGTTAATTTTTGTGTATGGTGTAAAAAGGGGTTCAAATTCATTCTTTTGCCTGTGAATATCCAGTTCTAGCACCATTTTTGAAAATATTTTTTCTTATTGAATTTTCTTGACACCCTTACTGAAAACCAATTCGCTGTAAGTTCAAAGATCAATTCTTTCCCATTGATTTGTATTTCTCTCATTATGCCACAATTGATTTTAGGTCTATGTACCATCCTGTCTGGATTAGTATAGCTTTATAGTACATTTCAAAATTAAAAAGTATGAGTCTTCGTTTTCCATATTGTTCTTGTTGTTGTAGGTCCCTTGAATTTTCATATGAATTTAAAATCAGCTTGTCAATTTCTGCAAAAAGGTCAGATGGGTTTTTGATAGGGTTGTGTTGAATGTCGAGATCAATGTAGAGCACATTGCTATCTTGACAATATTGTCCTCTAATCCACGAACATGGAATGCCTTTTCTGTGTCTATTTAGATGATTATGTGATTTGTTCTTTATTCTATTGAGATGATTCTATTACATTAATTGAGTTTCAAGTGGTAAAGCAACCTAACAGTCCTGGTATAAATCTCATTTAGCTGTGTTGTATAATCCCTTTTATGTGTTGCTAGATTTGGTTTGCTCACATTTTGTCAGAATTTTTGCATATATATTCCTAAGAGATATTGGTCTGTAATTTCCTTGTGATGTCTTTTATTTTGGCACAAAAGTAATACTGACCTCATAGAATGAGTTCCCTCCTCTCTTATTTGTTTTGAAAGAGTTTGTAGAAGATTGTTCTGAATTTCTCTTTAAACATTTGGTAGAATTCACCACTGAAGCTATCTGGCTCTAAGTTGTTTTTTTTTGTTTTTTTTGTTTTTTTTTTGGTCAGAAGTTTTAAATTACTGACTGAATTTCTTTATTTGTTATAGATATATTCAGATTTTTTTTATTTCTACCAATCAGTTTTGGGAATTTGTGCCTTTCTAGAAGTTTGTCCATTTTATTTCCATTTTCTAACTTGTCGATGTATGGTTGCTCAGGTTATTTTCTTTTAGTGTGCTATAGAATGTCTTTGCTTTCTGTAAGCTTGGTAGTGCTTCCCCTCTTTTAATTCTGTTTCCCATTTTGAGCCATCTCTCATTTTTTCTTGGTCAATCTAGCTAATAGTTTGTTAATTTTGTTGATCTTTTCAAGCAACCATCTTTTGGCTTCGTTTGTTTCCTTTGTTGTTTTTCTATTCTCTATTTCATGTATTTCTGCCTAATCTTTGTCATTTTCTTTCTCTGCTTGCTTTGGGTTTTGTTTGTTCTAATTTTTCTGATTTCTTAAGATGAAAGTTTAGATTGATTTGAGGTCTTTTTTAATATCGGCGTATATAACTATAAATAAATATCCTTCTGAGCATTGCTTTAGCTTGATGTCATAAGTTGCGCTTTGCTGTGTTTTCCGTTTCATTCATCTCAAAGTATTTTCCATTGTCCCTGTGATTTCTTCACTGTCCCATTGGTTATTTAGGATTGTGTTGTTTAATTTCTACATCTTTGTCAATTTTCCACATTTCATAGTGCTGTTGATTTCAAATTTCATTTCACTGTGGTCAAAGAAGATACCTTGTATAACTTCAGTCATTTTGTATTTACTGAGCATACGGTCTGTTCGGGAGACAGTCTCTGTGTACTTAGAAAAAATAAGCTTTTTACAGCTTTTCATTTAGCATAACCACAGCTTTTAATTTTGCTTGATTTTTTGGTAAGGCTTGATGGAAGTATTAGTTCTACAAGGGTAAAGGGTTTAGTTTAAATTGACATTGCATGTAAATATAGTGTTTTATAGGGCTTGGAGTAACTGTCTATATAGTCTATCTGGTCATTAGACAGCTGTTGTCAGGCATCACTCTAAAGACAGACTAGCAAGGAAACTACGTAAGCCACAAGGCACAGTCTTCATGTGGAGAACCTGTTCATTATGTTAGTTTAACAAAGGGAATTGTGGTAGTTACATACAATGCTTTGATGCTGAAAGAAGGCATGCATTTGCACAGCAGAGTGATTTAGAGGTACCCAAAGAGGAGCGAATAAGCAAGGTGAGTACTGCTTTCTTTTCTGAATTGACTATGGCATCAATACAAAGAGAATGTCAAGAATTAACTGTAACTTTCGGTGTTGAAACAAAGAAAAAGACCAGTGTGTGTTTCTGTTAAGACTGGAGAACAGATGTTCTCTCCTCTTTCTCTCTCTCTCTCGCGCTCTCTCTCTCTCCCTCCCTCCCTCTCTCCCTCTCTCCCCACCCCCTCTCATTTCTCCTGTATTAATCTTGGTGATTTCACTACCTATGTAGATAAAACATTCAACATGCTGGTTTCTTAGTTCTTTGCCTTTATCACTTACAGGGATTTCTTCCTCCACTTCCTCTTTAACCATTTTCTCCTGTGGTTTTATCCTAGCCCTTGTCATCTTTTACCTTAAAAGACTCCGTTTTTAAGCTCTGCACTCTCTGTAAAATTCGTATTGTATTACGCATTTACATTTAAAGTGTATGGGCCTATACAATTTTCTACTTAAACTTCCTGGGTAAGATTTTAAAGAATAACATTTCTCTAATTACTATTGATAGTAATACTAATATGTTATATTTTAATATTTACTTAACTTTTTTTTTAATCACATGCTTTGGGGATTTTAAACAGAAATAATACTGAATTTAGAAATTTATCTATTTATCCAAAGACTTGTGAATAATTGAGATTCAACAGAATATTATCTATGATAAAAAAAAATTTCATAGATAAATTAAATGTGTATGTTAAACTTTTTAAAAACTGCATCCATATCTAGCTATAAAACCTAAAAAACAAAGGGAAAATTTTGTCCATACCTCACAAGTGTCTATTTTTCTTTGCTCCAACCTGTTTTACTCATATAAAACTCCATCTACAAACAGCCATTTCCCTTAATGTTTCCCTAAGGGTGTATTAAGACTTTTCTTTTTTCTTTTTAAAACAACTAGTATTGTGTTAAATGATGCTAACAATAAAAAGAATTTAGAGCTAGACACTGTCAAATCAGTTCCAAGATATTTGAGCCTAAAAGAAAAGGAAAAAGCATTTATGGCTACTGCACAATCCCTCCATGAATTCTAACTCTATTTTTGTCTAATTGTAAAATACACTGATTCCTTCTCAAGCTCAAAATGTTATTAGTTACTAGTAAAATAATTGATGTGTTGTAGGTTTGGATCTTATAATTTTGCCATGTGAAAATGTAATTATGTTTTAAAATTAAGGTTTTTAAAGCTCTAAATAAAATAGTAATTTAATATACTTTGCTATAGCAATCTTTCTTATACATATGTATGTGTATGTGTGTCAGTGTTTTATATCTATACAAAGAACTAACTTTACATTTTTCTTTCTAATTTTTGGAACCCTTTATTTTTAAATTTATGTCAGAAACCACATTCATTTACAAAGTTTCATATCCCATGTTATGTATGTGTGATTGTGTAGACATGGAAGAGGTGTACAGCAATAGGTAGAGCAGGACTAAAAAGAAACAACAAACAAACAACAAACAGAAAAGTTCTGATCGTTCAGAAGTAGGGGAAAGGTGAATGTAAAGTTTATTCTGTTTTTAAATGAGATGGCCATCTCACTCTGTCACCCAGGTTGGAGTGCAGTGGCACAATCTCAGCTCACTGCAACCTCTACCTCCTGGGTTCAAACAATTCTCCTGCCTCTGCCTCCTGAGTAGCTGGGATTACGGGGATGAGCCACCGCACCCAGCCTGATATGGTTTGCCTGTGTCCCCACCCAAATCACATCTTGAATTGTAGCTCCCACAATTCCCATGTATTGTGGGAGGAACCCAGTGGGAGGTAATTGAATCATGGGGGCAGGTCTTTCCTGTGCTGTTCCCGTGATAGTGAATAGGTCTCATGAGAGCTGATGGTTTTAAAAATGGGAGTTTCCCTGCATAAGCTCTCTCTTTGATTGCTGCCATCCATGTAAAACGTGACTTGCTTCTCCTTGCCTTCTGTCATAATTGTGAGATTTTCTCACCACATGGAACTGTAAGTCCATTAAATCTCTTTCTTTTGTAAATTGCCCAATCTCAGACATGTCTTTATCAGTGGCATGAAAACAGACTAATACACAGGCTAACAAGAATTCTTTTGTTTGAATTTTGCACATTTAACCAGCATTGAACCAAAGGCAAGCTGATCAAAACTCGTCCATGACTTATACAGTATGGGCCATGTTTTCCACCCATCTCATAAAGGAGATGGGTAAAGGAGATTTCTTTTCACGTTAGCAACTAAACTTGTCTGCCAAGTAAGGACTAGTAGCCAAAAACCTCTTCCAAGTATAAATTGTAAGTTATTGGGACACTGTCACCTTCACACCGAAAATAAACTCAAGTACATGGATAAAGCTATATAAGTGTTTCTGCAGCAAAATCAGGAATTATTACAAATACCTAGCACTAAGTAGAAATATCATCAGAAGGCTACCCAGGACAGCCATAATATTACATTTCATTATGAACTCACTGGTCATATTATCAGAGTGGATAATGTGTTTTATTTTAGGATAAAAAAACAAGTAACTATAGTTTTAATCAAGAGTTTTCATTAACACTTATCACTTTGTAAAAAAAAAAAAAAAGGATAACACAGTTAGATGCTGTCAACAAAAGACTTTGGAAGAATTTCCATCCCCCAGGATGCATTTGTCCTTTGATGGTATCAGAGCCAAACTTCACTGGCCACATTATAAAGGGAATCTGCATTGGCAGGACCTTTGGAATACCAAGTAGGATTTTGGTAAATAAACAGAACACATCTTTCACAGGAGCCTAATTTGGATGGTCAGATACTTTTTTGCTCAGTCAACAAAAAGATGGAATCCTCCTTTGGCAGGTCAGGGTGAACGCCTTAGATACTCTCTACAGATATTTATTAAATATCTCCAGATTAATTGATCTACTGAGCACACTCTTGCATGTGGTTTTGAGCACACTGAAAGGTTTTGTTTGAATATACTGATTATATTTGAGTATAATCACTCTGTTCACAAGATTCTTAAACCAGTCTGTGAGAGCCCCGAGAGACACCATGTTCCTTAAGACAACTGCAAATCTATTCACTATACATGCTTTTTCTTATTCTAAAAAATGGAGGAATTTGGAAACCACAAATAATAAATAAAATAATTACCTGTAGAAGAGGAAGGAGACAGGATGGAACGGATGGGATAGGAACTATACTTCCTGGAGTATACCTTGTTTTGTACATTTAACTCTAGAATTATGTGAATGTTTAACATAAGAGTAAAACAAACTTAATACGTATTGGTAATTTGTGTCTTCCTTTCTTTTTTCTTCATCGGTCTATCTTGAGGTTTATCAATTTTATTGATCTTTTCAGAGAACCAGCTTTTGGCTTCATTGATTTTTCCCTAATGTTTGTTTGTTTCTTATTTTATTGATTTCCTCTTATCTTATTTCCTTCACTCTGCTTTCTTTGAGTTGAATTTGCCTTTCTTTTTCCAGTTACTTAAGGTGGAAAGTTAATTTTAAAAATTTCTTCTTTTCTAATGCAAATATTTGCACATCTATAAATTTTCCTCTAAGACTAGTTAGGCCCTGTGTGTATGTGTGTGTGTGTGTGTGTGTGTGTGTGTGTGTGTGTGAGAGAGAGAGAGAGAGAGAGACAAGTTGTTTTTGGTTTTGGGTTTTTCTTTTTTTCTTTTGAAACCAAGTCTGACTCTATTGCACAGGCTGGAGTGCAGTGGCACAGTCTCTGCTCACTATAACCTCTGCCTCCCGGGCTCAAGCCATCCTCCCACCTCAATCTCACGGATAGCTGGGACTACAGGGGCACACCACCATACCTGGCTAAATTTTGTATTTTTTGTAGAGATTGTGTTTCACCATGTTGCCCAGGCTGGTCTCGAACTTCTGACCTCAAGCGATCTTCCCACCTCAGCCTCCCGAAGTGCTGGGATTACAGGTGTGAGCCACTGCACCCAGCCTGTTTCTGTGTTTAAATTACGAATTCAATGTCTTTAACAGATACATCGATATTCAGATTGCCTATTTCTTCTCAATCTCTTTTGGTAATACATTTTTTTTTTTGAGACAGAGTCTTGCTCTGTTGCACAGGTTGGAATGCAGTGGTGTGATCTCGGCTCACTGCAGCCTCCACCTCCCAAGGTTCAAGCAATTCTCCTGCCTCAGCCTCCTGGGTTGCTGGGACTACAGGCGCCCGCCACCACTCCTGCCTAATTTTTGTATTTTAATAGAGATGGGTTTTCACTGTATTGGCCAGGCTGGTCTCAAACTCCTGATTTTGTGATCCTCCCACCTCAGCCTCCCAAAGTACTGGGATTACAGGCATGAGCTACTGCACCGGCTATGTTTTTAAATAACTTTTCAAAAAATGCCAGGGTGTTTAATGAGGTCTGTCTACTCTCGATGGCTAGAGCTCAAACATCCCTGAGCTCTCATGAACATTGGGTTGGTTAGGCTTATGGCTCTCTGATAGTAGTTCTTTGGCTGCCTTCCAGATCTGAAAATGACACCTGTCCATAGCTCTAAGGGCTGCTTCTCCCAGGCCCTCTCAGTGGGCAAAGCTAGGGGATAAAGTGTATATCTCTCTATGTATGCACATTTATGTTCATTTTTATATCTGTATTGAAAACCATCATTCACGTAACACTTCCAGTTCCAATCCAACCCCACCATGTACAGTGTAGCTGTCCCCCTTTCCCCTTTCCATATTTGTAACTGCCTTCCCTGACGGTGAGCAACTCGACTTTGTGGTCTTTGATGTATTATATGATTTGATCAATTGCCTCATATGTTAACCAGCCTCTGACTGCTGCCGCCTCCCTCCCGCATGTGGACACCTTCCTTACCCTTCTGGGACTCTGCCTCCCAGCAGAAGGTTCACCTTCCCCATATGAAACCCTCCTCCCCCTCACCCCATGCCAGGTGGCACTTGGCAGTCCGCTTACCTTGTTTAGACTCTGATGCCCCCACCAAGCTGTCCCAAAGTGCTGGGATTACAGGTGTGCGCCATTGTGTCTGACCTCATTTTTGTATTTTTCGTAGAGACAGGGTTTCACCATGTTGGCCAGGCTGGTTTCCAACTCCTGACCTCAAGTGATCCTCCCACCTTGGCCTCCCAAAGTGCTGAGATTACAGGCGTGAGCCACCTCACCCAGCAGTATCTTTTCTTTTCTTTCTACTACATTTTATCAGTGGCTGCTGGTGATATATAGAAAACTATTTGTTTTTTCTTTTAATAGAGATGTGGGTCTTGCCATATTGCCCAGGCTGGTCTTGAACTCCTGGGCTCAGGTGGTTCTCTGGCCTTGGCCTCCCAAAGTGCTGGGATTTCAGATATGAACCACTGCACCTGGCCCACTATTCTTTTTTTTTTTTTTTTTTTTTTTTTTTGAAATAGAGTCTTACTCTTGTCGCCCAGGCTTGGAGTGCAATGGTGTGATCTCGGCTCACTGCAACCTCCGTCTCCTGGGTTCAAGCAATTCTCCTGACTCAGCCTCCCAAGTAACTGAGATTAAAAGTGCCCACCACCACACCCAGGTAATTTTTGTATTTTTAGTAGAGATGGGGTTTCACCATATTTGTCAGGCTGGTTTCAAACTCCTGACCTCAGGTGATCCACCCACCTCAGCCTCCCAAAGTGCTGGGATTACAGGCATGAGCCACCTTGCCTGGCCCACTATACCTTTTTAATACAAGTCAAGCATCCCTAATCTGAAAGTATGGAATCTAAAATGCTCCAAAAAATTTGAACCTTTCTAAGCACCAACATGACACTACAAGTGGAAACTTCCACACCTGCCCTCACGTGTGTCACAGTCAAAACGCAGGCACACAACCTGCTGTTTTTTCAATGTGCCCATGCAAAAAATGTCCTCCCAGCCCCCTTCAGCTGTGATCAATCTTTTCCTTACATGTCCAGATTCCTCCACCCAAGCACGGCTACAGAGGACATAAAATGGCACATGCACCGGCCAGATGCATGAACAGCAGTTTCCCTGTGGTGCCTGACATGGGGCCAGGACCTATATACATCGCTCACTGTACTTTTTGCTTCTTCTCTGCTCTGTAGTATAAATATTTTGTTGAAATACGAAAAAGACCTGCAGATCCCCATGGGTAACAGTAATAAGAAAAAGAAGATGTATTTATATTTATCTATAGCAGAAAAAGTCCAGCTGTTGGAGGAACTGTACAGCAGTGTGTGTGAAATACCTTCTTGAACAGTGTGGTCTTGGATTGACCTGAGGAAACAGAAGGATAAACTGTTGAAGTTTTATGCTGAAAGTGATGAGCAGAGGTTAACGAAAAATTTTAAAAACACCACATAAAGCTAAAAATGAAGATCCAAATTGTGTATCAAAAGAATGGATCTGTCACCATCACAGCGAACACAGGCCATTTCATGACAGCCTGACCATAAACAAGCAAAAATCTATCACGATCAGCCTAGTGCAGTGGCTTGTACCTGTAATCCCAGCACTTTGGAAGGTCAAAGCCGGTGGATCACTTGAGGTCAGGAGTTTGAGACCCACATGGCCAATATGGTGAAACCCTATCTTGACTAAAAGAAAAAACAAAAAAACAAAAAAAAAAAACAAAAAAAACTAAACTCTACTAAAAACACAAGGAAAAAAACCTGTATCTACAAAAAATATGAAAATGTAGCTGAGACTACAGGTGCACACAGCATTTGCTGATCACAAAGCAGTGGAGAAATTTATTGATGAGTTTGCCAAGGAAATTACTGATGAAAATGTGTGCATGGCACGGTGACTCATGCCTGTAATTCCAGGACTTTGGGAGACCAAGGCAGGCAGATTGCCTTACCTCAGGAGTTTGAGACCAGCCTGGCCGACATGGTGAAACCCTGTCTCAATGAAAAATACAAAAAAATTAGCTGGACATGGTGGTGCATGCCTGTAGTCCAGCTACTTGAGGGGCTGAGGTGGTAGGATCGCTTGAGCCTGTGAGGTTGTAGCAGTGAGCCAACATGGTGCCACTGCACTCCAGCCGGGGCAACAGCGCAAGACTGCAAAAAAATGAAAGAAAGAAGAGAGAGAGAAAGAGAGAAAGAAAGAAGGAAAGAAGGGAAAGAAAGAAAGAGAGAAAGAGAAAGGAAAGGAAGGAAGGAGAGAGAAAGAAAGTTGAAAGAAAAGAAAAAGAAAATATGATGCCACACTAGTGTATAATGCTGATGAAACATCATTGTTTTGGCATATTGCACCAGAAACACACTGACTACAGCGGATAAGATAGTCTTTATAGAAATTAAGGACACTAAGGACAGAATCTCTGTGTTGGGATGCACTAATGCAACAGGCATGCCTAAGTGTAAACTTGCTGTGAGAAGCAAAAGCTTGCATCCTCACTGTTTTAAAGGACTGATTTTTTTTTTTTTTTTGAGACAGGGTTTCTCTCTGTCACTCAAGCTGGAGTGCAGTGGCACCATCTTGGCTCACTGCAACCTCTGCCTCCCAGGTTCAAGCGATTCTCCCACCTCAGCCTTCCTAGTAGCTGGGACTACAAACACACGCCACTAGGCCTGGCTAATTTTTTTTTCTGTCTTTGGTACAGATGGGGTTTCACCATGTTGGCCAGGCTGGTCTCGAACTCCTGACCCCAAGTAATCTGCCCGCCTTGGCCTCCCAAAGTGCTGGGATTACAGGCATGAGTGACCTCACCCAACCAAAGGAGTGAATTTTTTGCCAGTCCATTATTATGCTAACAAAAATGCATAGAAAGCTAGGCATAGCCGCGTATACATGTAGTCTCAGCTACTTGAGAGGCTGAGGTGGAAAAATCACCTAAGCCCAGTTCAAATCCAGTGTAGGCAACATACTGAGAGCCTTTCTCTTAAAAAACAGTAACAAGAGGAATGGCTCACCAAAGACATTTTGTGATTGGTTTCACAAACATTTTGTACCAATGGCTAGTGGTTATTGCAGGGAACCTGGACTGGATGATGACTGCAAGATTTTTTTTTTTTTTTTTTGAGACAGAGTTTTGCTCTTGTCTCCCAGGCAACAGTGGTGGGAGCTTGGCTCACCGCAACCTCCGCCTCCTGGGTTCAAGCAATTCTCCTGCCTCAGCCTCCCAAGTAGCTAGGATTACAGGTGCCTGCCACCACACCCAGCTAATTTTTTTTGTGTATCTTTAGTAGAGACGGAGTTTTACTATAATCCTGTAATCCTCCCAAAGTGCTGGGATTACAGGCAAAAGCCACTGTGCCCAGCCTGAGAATTTGTTATTCCTTGACAGCTGTTCTGCTCATCCTCCAGCTGCAATTCTTATCAAAAATAGTGTTTCTCAGCCAGGCATGGTGGCTCACTTTGGGAGGCCAAGGCGGGTGGATCACCTGAGGTCAGGAGTTCGAGAGCAGCCTGGCCAACATGGTGAAACCGCATCTCTACTAAACGTTCACACACACACACACACACACACACACACACACACGTAGTGTTTATGCCATGTACTTTTCCCAAAATATAATTTCATCAATTCAGCCACGTGACCGGGATATCCTTAGATCAATGAAGAGTGAACATGAAAACACTTTCTTGAACAGCATGCTAGCAGCAGTGAACAGGGGTGTGGATAAGGAACGTTTTCAAAAGGAGTTTAGCAGGAAGGATGCCATATACGGTATTGCCAACTCAGGAAACAGTGACTAAAGACACGGCTGTGCATGGCTGGCTAAACCTCTGGCCTGTGACTGTGTTCAGTGATGATGGTGAACAAATGGTGACTTTGAAGGATTTTTTTATGTCAAGTGAAAACAAAAATGATGTTTGACCTTGTACATATGCCGAACATATATCTTCAGAGTCTGTCAGTAACCTAGAAGTGGATATCAAATACATTTTTAACATGGATCATGAGCCTCCTGTTGTTCATTGACTGATGGTGAAATAGCTGCAGTGGTTCTGAATCAAGGTGATCGTGATTGTAGTGATGAGAAAAATAATGTTGGCCGAGCGCAGTAGCTCACGTCTGTAATCCCAGCACTTTCGGAGGCCGAGGCAGGTGGATTACCTGAGGTCAGGAGTTTGAGACCAGAGTGGCCAACATTGTGAAACCCTGTCTCTACTAAAAATACAAAAAATTAGCCAGGCTTGGTGATGGGTGCCTGTAATCCCAGCTACTGGTTACAGGAGAATCCCTTGAACCCGGAAGGCAGAGGTTGCATTCCAGCCTGGGCAACAACCGCCAAACTTCATCTCAAAAAAAAAAAAAAAAGATGTTAACAGTGCAGAAAAAGTGACTAGAGACAACGTGGTGAAAATGTGTGACGGGCTTATTGGAAGACTAGAGCAGCGTACGTTCATAACTGAACAAAAAATCCTGTGAGTTTATACAATCAAAGAGATTTCTAAGACAAAGAACTGTTGTTAATGAGACAGATGACTCCGGAGGAAACATTTTTAAAAAGCCATCCAACAGAGTGCCTCCTTATCCCTAGAGGGCCCACCTCCTGGTCCGTTAACTGCTTCCGATGTTTCTTCTCACCTGAAAAATAAAATGCTATGTACAAGCACCTTTTAATCAAAACACAGCATCGTAGGTGGAGACTGAAAGCCTTCGTTAGTTGCTGTTGTTTTTCAGCTGATACAGATTCTGGTGATGCTACCGTGCTGCCTAGTTACGGGGGACGTGTTTTTTTTTTTCATTGTGTTAATAGTGTGTCTTTTTTTTTTTTAACTGTTACGTACTTTCGTGTGAATAGGAAAAGACTGCTTATCGGTAACATAAAAATTCAGAGTCAGAAATGGCATTGATGCCAAATAACCACAGATTGTCCATGTGGGTGGCTGAGAGAGTGACACCTTTGCTTTTTGATGGTTCAATATACAAACTTTGTTTCATTCACAAAATTAATAAAAATGTTCTATAAAATGATCTTTAAGCCATGTGTATAAAGTATATATGAAACATAAATGAATTTCATGTTTGGCCTTGGGTCCCATCCCCAAGATATATACAGATATTTAAGAATAAAAAAAAAAAAAGCCCACCAAAATCCAAAACACTTATGGAACCCGGGCGTTTCAAATAAGGAACACTTAACCTACATATGATCCTGTATCTAGCTGCATTACTAGTCTTACTTGTTTTGTTTGAGACAAAATCTCACTCTGTCACCCAGGCTGGAGTGTGATGGTGTGATCATGGCTCACTGCAGCCTCTACCTCCCAGACCCAAGTGATCCTCCCACCTCAGCCTTGCAAGTAGCTGAGACCACAGGTGCGTGCTAGCATGCCCGAATAATTTTTGTAGTTTTTGTAGAGACAGGGTTTCACCATGTTGCCCAGGCTGATCTTGAACTCCTGGGCTCAAGTGATCCACCTGCCTGACCTCCCAAAGTGCTGAGATTATAGGGGTGAGCCACAATGCCCAACCTACAGAATTTTAAAGTTGTTTCTCTTGGAGTCATACAAATAATGACAGCTTTATCTCATCTTTTCTATTATTTACACTTAAAACAAATTATTTTAATTAATTAACTAGACTGTCCAATACAATGGTTGCTTTCCTCACTGCTGTATCCCCAGCACCTAGAACAGTGCGTGGCATACAGTAGGTGCTCAGTGAATACTTATTGAATGAACAAAAAGGATAGATTTAGCTCATTCTTATTGTACTATTCAAATCCTCATTTATTTTGGGTTGGAAGTTCTGAATCGGTTTTTCCTGACAGCTGGCATTCACCTTTCAGGTTTGTATATCTAAGAGCATAAATCAGCTATGTATGTGTCTCTGCCACAAGCTTCATGCATTATTCACAAGTTACTGGAAAAGGGGAGATAAGGGGCGGTTTTTATTGTACCAACATTCCTAGTGCTCAGGAGCCTCAGGTTAGAGAACAGGTTTGGGTTGAGAGCAGAAGTGCTGTGCATAAGCAGGAGACACTTGCCCTGTGTAGGAAATCAAAATACGCCACCACAAAATATGCCACTTTGGCATAAGGATTATTTTGAGCTGGAGGTAAATGAGAATCAACAGATGCAGAAAAAAGCCTTCCTGGAGCTTTCTTTATCTGACTAAAAGCAGAAACATCTGAGAAAAGAAGACTGCCAGAAATTCCCTCTCCCAGGGAAGTTTTATGGCTACACAAAAGAGGGGAAATTGGCGCTGAGATGGACTTGCACAAACAAACCTTATTCCATTAGTTTCCCCCATATGTTTACCTTCCCACACTTTGCTGCCCAGGGAAGCCTAAAACCTATTTCCATAGTCATGTGGCTTCTCTAGAAATTTATTGCTCTCTGCTAAGATGCTATATAAGTCCAACTTCTAACCACTCATTTGAGTTACTCCTCACCGAGGTTTCTTTCACATGATATGTGCACAACTTAATCAACTCATTTGTTTTTCTCTTGCTAATCTGTCTTCTGTCAGTCTAGTTTGCAAGGTCCCAGCCAGAGAATCTAGGAGGGTAAAAGACAGAAAATTTTTCTTCCGTTAGAACTGTAACATCCCAAAGTTTAGATCTGCATATTGAATCCAGCAGTTTACGTATCACTGCAAGACTTGTTGCATTGCTGAGTGGTAACCTTTGGCCATAGTCAGTGGGGAACGGTAAAGTATAAAGAGGTCCCCCACCAAGCAGGAAGTTTTCAAGGACTCCAGAAATGTTAGGGGAAACACTTGTTTTGAACTTGAGAAAAACTTCCAACAGAATATTCATTTTTTGTCTTCTTGATCTGGTGATTTCTAAGGTTCTCCCACTATAATGACAGTTTTATTTGCTGTTTCTCAAATTTCTGTTTTTCATGTATATACTGGGTTTTTTTTCTTAATTTTTTAATGCAATCAGAGTTTTGTTGTTGTTGTTTTTGTTTTTTGCTTTTATTTTTTTGAGACAGGGTCTCTGTTGCCCAGGCCCTTGACCTCCCAAGGTTCAGGTAAGCCTCCTGCCTCAGTCCCCTAAGTATCTAGGACTACAGGCGAGCACCACTGCACCTGGTTAAAAGGAATTTTATGTATATGTATATGCATGTATGTGTGTGTGTGTGTGTATATATATATATATATACACACACATAATATATAACATATACATATATTTGTTGTTTGTTTTTAAGATGGAGTCTCTCACTCTGTCACCCAGGCTGGAATGTAGTGGCGGGATCTCGGCTCACTGCAACCTCCACCTCCTGGGTTCAAGTGATTCTTCCACCTCAGCCTCCCAAGTAGCTGGGATTATAAGCATGTGCCACCAGGCCTGACTAATTTTTTTGTGTTTTTAGTAGAGATGGGGTTTCACCATGTTGCCCGGGCTGGTCTTGAACTCCTGACCTCAGATGATCTGCCTGCATCTGCCTCCCAAAGTGCTGGGATCACAGGTGTGAGCCACAGTGCCTGACCCACTTTGTTTATTTTTGTTAGTATTTGCCTGGTGTAAATTTGGCTATCCCTTCATATCTCTTGTTAACAGATTCTTTTAAAACCAATATATTAGTTTCTATCTTTAAATAGGTGAATTTATTTCATTAATGTTTATTGTGCTTAAGACTTTGTTTGAACTCACTTTTACATTTTATACTTTCCCCAGTGGACCTCCAGTACATGTATTTGGGTTCATCATTATCCTCAGTTCATGACACACTTTCCAAGTGGGGCTTGCTTTTTTATATTTAGTTAGCATTAATAATGTGCTAAGTATCCATTAATCCATCACCTGAAACAGAAGCAAGAATCCTGACAATAATTTATCTTTAACCATATGTCCCCCTCCCACATTTCTCTCTTCTGAATCTCTTCCAAGATATGCATTATCCTGAATCTGGTGTTCATCATTTCCTTCCTGTTCTTTATATAATTTTTGTTGCATTTGTATGTATACCTAAAAAGTGTATATTTCTGTTTTCATTATTTTCAACTTTATAAAAAGGGTACATGCCCTATGTAATCTTTTGGGTCTTTTATACTTTATATTTTATTTCTATGATTCATCCATACTGTTGTGTCTCACATTTATTTTGACTGCTGTATATATTTGATTGTATAAATTTACCTTAGCTCATTCATTCATTTTCCTATTGATTGGTACTTAGGATACCTGGGAATTCCAGCATTTTGTTTGTTTGTTCGTTTGTTTGTTTTTTTGAGAGGAGTCTTCTCGCTCTGTCACCCAGGCTGGAGTGCAGTGGCACGATCTCGGCTCACTGCAACCTCTGCCTCCCAGGTTCAAGCAATTCTGCCTCAGCCTCCCAAGTAGCTGGGATGGCAGGCGTACGCCACCACACCTGGCTAATTTTTGTATTTTTAGTAAAGACCAGGTTTCACTGTGTTTGCCAGGCTGGTCTCAAACTCCTGACCTCATGATCCACCCGCCTCGGCCTCACAGAGTGCTGGGATTACAAGCATGAGCCACGGTGTCCGGCCAATTCCAGGGTTTTTGTATGTGTGTATCACAATTTTTATTTTTCTTGGAATTTGGAAGTTTTTTCAGGATATAACAGTGTGTGACTCATTTTTATTTTCAAAAATTTTCTCAATACCTAGGGATTCCTTTTGGTTTTTTTGTTTGTTTTTAGACTGAATCTCGTGCTATCACCGGACTGGAACGCAGTGGCACCAGATCAGGGCTCACTGTAGCTGCGACCTCCTGCACTCAGGTGATTCTCCCATCTCACCCTCCCAGGTAGCTGGGACTACAGGTTTGCGCCTCCATGCCCTGGTAATTTTTGGTAGAGATGGGTTTTTGTCCTGTTGCCCAGGCTTCTCTTGAATTTCTGGGCTCAAGGGATCCGCTGGCCTCGCCTTCCAGGTGTGAACCACCAGACCTGATCAATACATGGGAATTATTTTAAACTTAACTCTTTCATTTGTCAACCTGCTCATGATTTTTTCCAAGTTTTTAATTTTTTGAATAATGCTGCTGCAAACAATCTTATATGTGTCTCTGGATGTGGCTGTGCAAGAATTTCTCCTGGATAGATATATCTAAGGGTAGACTTGTTGGGTTTTAAAAAATTGTATTGTTTTCCGACATGGTTGCATCAATTTTACTATTTTCTGAACTTGTTTCCTCAATTTACATTCTCATCAGCAATGTTTAAGAGGTCTCACGGATGTATATTCTCTCTAATGCTTGATCATATCAACCTTTTTTTTTTTTTTTTTTTTCCTTTCTTTGAGACGCCCAGGCTGGAGTGCAATGGTGCAATCTCGGCTCACTGCAACCTCTACCTCCCAGGTTCAAGTGATTCTCTTATCTCAGCCTCCTGAGTAGCTGGGATTACAGGCACGTGAGTAGCTGGGATTACAGGCACGTGCCACCACGCCCAGCTAATTTTGTTTTTTTTTAGTAGGGATGGGTTTTACTATGTTGGCCAGGCTGGTCTTGAAGTCCTGACCTCGAGTGATCCCCCTGCCTCAGCCTCCCAAAGTGCTGAGGTAACAGGTATGAGCACCTGCATCCGGCTAAAATCTAATTGTTTTTAAGAATTATTTTTCTTGTTTCTTTTCCTATCATCTGCTGAATTTATCGCATTTTTTTGTCCCCCACCTTTTTTTTTTGCAGTTGTGGTTTGTAAGTTATATATGCTATTTTTGTTATTCTGCCAGTTATCCTTAATTGTTCAATGTTATGGATGTGCTTAGTGGAACAGCCAAATCATTGAATTAGTCTTGTTATGAGAAAGAGAAGTCTCCTCCATCCTCCCTCTACTATGGCCTTCTCCCCAGAGGAAACCACTCTTATTCCTTATGTTATTTTTTTTATTTTGAGACGTAGTCTCACTCAGTCACCCAGGCTAAAGGGTAGTGGCATGATCTGAGCTCACTGCAACCTCTGCCTCCCAGGTTCAAGCAATTCTCCTGACTCAGCCTCTTGAGTAGTTGGGATTACAGGTACGCGCCACCATGCCTGGCGAATTTTTGTATTTTTAATAGAGACAGGGTTTCGCCATGTTGGTCAGGCTAGTGTTGAACTCCTGACCTTCAGTGATCCATCCGTCTCGGCCTCTCAAAGTGCTAGGATTACAGTTGTGAGCCACCGCGCCAGGCCTCTTACTCCTTTTGATGATTCTTCTCATATTTACTCCTTTATCTCAAAATATTATACATATATTGCTACTTCTTGATGTTTTCAATTTTAGTTATCATCTGTTGATTTTCCACCGCAGAGGTTGATGATTGAACTGTTTCACTATTGGTGCAGAATCACACACACACACATCCCTCTTCAATTCTCCTAAACTGGTAGGAGAATGAATGAATAAATTTTGGTAAATTTGCACAATGGAATATTATACAGCTTTGAAAGTGAATGAATTAAAGAAGCAGGGAAGAGCAAATATGAATCTGGATGGTATCATAATAAGTGGAAAAGCATGCCTCAGGTGACACAGAGTGATACCCTTTTTGAAACATTCTAAACCAAGTGAAAGGAAGCAATTCATTGTTCAGGCTCCTAGATATGTGATCAAGCTATTTTTAAAAAGCAAAGGGGCCAGATGCTGTGTCTCACATGTGTAATCCCAGCACTTTGAGAGGCTGAGGCAGGAGGATCGTTTAAGATTATGAGTTCAAGACCAGTCTGGGCAATATAGCAAGATTCCTTCCTGCCAATTTTTTTTTTTTAAATTAGCTGTTCATGGAGGTGCATACCTGTAGTCCCAGCTGCTCTGGAGGCTGAGGTGGGAGGATTGCTTGAGCTCAGGAGGTGGAGGCTGCAGTGAGCTATGATCAACGCCACTGCCCTCCAGTCTATGTGACAGAGTCCTTGTCTCATAAAATAAAATTAAAAAAAAACTAGAGGAATGATAAACACTAAACTTAGGATGGTGGTTACGTTTAGTTGGAGGAGGCTGGGAGATGGGAAAGGCAGGAAACCTGTGGATATTATTGGCTCGCTGGGCGGTCGATTCAAATGAGGGTTCATTATATAAATAAATACATGCATACATAAGCAAATCAAAGTAAACAAAATGAGAGTTAAAGCATGAGCTAAACAATGATAATGTGTTCTTAACTACGTAGAATTCACAGCAGTGCTGTACATCATGGTAAAAATTCTGGAAATTTTTATCAAATTAAGTTGCTTTGAAAATAAACCTCCTCCCCTCCACTTTCTCTGTTTCTTCTTTCTCGACTACTTATTATTTGACCATTGGACCTCCTGGATTGATGTTTTTTAATTTTTCTGTTTTTTTTTTTTTTTTTTTTTTTTAAAGACAAAGTCTTGCTCTTGCTCCGTTGCGCAGGCTGGAGTGCAATGGCACGATCTCAGCTCGCCGCAGCCTCTGCCTCCCGGGTTCAAATGATGCTTCAGCCTCCTGAGTAGCTGGGACTACAGGTGTGCGCCATTATACCTGGCTAAGTTTTTTTTTTTTGAGATGGAGTCTCACACTGTCACCCAGGCTGGAGTGTAGTGGCGTGATCTCAGCGGCATGATCTCCGCTCACTGCAACCTCTACTTCCCAGGTTCAAGCAATTCTCCCAACTCAGCCTCCTGAGTAACTGGGATTACAGGCGTGTGTGCCACCACGCCCAGCTAGTTTTTGTATATTTGGCAGAGATGGGGTTTCACCATGTTGGCCATGCTGGTCTCGAACTCCTGACCTCAGGTGATCTGACTGCCTTGGCCTCCCAAAGTGCTGGGATTACAGGTGTGAGCCACCATGCCAGGCCTGATTTTATTTTCTATTTTCTCTTCTATTTTCCATCTCTTTGTCTCTGTCTCTTTGCTGTATTTTCTGGTAGATTTCCTTTACTTCAATTCCAACTCTTCATTTCTACTGTCATGTTTTTAATTTCCAAAAACTCATTTTTGAAAACTCCTTGAATGTACCTTTTCTGTGGCATCCTTTCTTGCAGTATATCTGCCTCCATTCCTGCTCTAGGACCAGCCTTCCTGCGTGTGCTGCAGCATTTACCAGCCGTCCATCTATTTATCGTCTTACTATTATTGTCCTCTCCACCATTCTCCACATCTTTGTGGGTATATACCTCTTGTTAAACAATACTTTACCATAATTTAATTTTTTTCAGGAAGTTCTCTACCCTGAAATTTTTATATAAATATTTAGAACTGGCTGGGGGAGGTGGCTCATGCCTGTAATCACAGAACTTTGGGAGGCTGAGTCGGGAAGATCACGTGAGGTCTGAGGTCAGGAGTTCAATACCGTCCTGGCCAACATGATGAAACCTCATCTCTACCATATATAAAAAGTTAGCCAGGCGTGGTGACACACATCTGTAATCCCAGCTACACGGGAGGCTGAGGCAGGAGAATTACTTGAACTGGGGAGGCAGAGGTTGCAGTGAACCAATATTGCACCATTGCACTCCAGCCTGGGCAACAGAGCGAGACTCCATCTCAATCAATCAATATTTAGAACTATATTTAAATATCAGCTTCTAGATTTTAATACGATATCATACCTTCAAATAAAACAAGAAATCTTTTACTCCTTTTCTTCCCTCTTTCACTTATTCTCCTCTTCCCACCTCCCATGTTGAAATAATCAGAGATTCCCATTGCACAGTTTGGTTTTGTTTTGTTTTTAATCGACACCTTCTTGAACATAAAAAGTTTTACTGGCTTCTTCGCCCACCACTCCTTCTTATATCTCACATTTCCCTCTTTGATTTTGTATTATCTATTGCTGCATTAAAAATGATCAATATTTAGTGGTTTAAAACAAAATATGGCTGGGCGCCGTGGCTCCTTCCTGTAATCCCAGCACTTTGGGAGGCCAAGGCCGGTGGGTCATTTGAGCTCAGGAGTTCAAGACCAGCCTGGGCAACAAGGTGAAATCCCCGTCTCTACAAAAAATACAAAAATTAGCTGGGCATGGTGGTGTGCACCTGCAGTTCTAGCTACTCAGGAGGCTGAGGTGGGAGGATTGCTTGAGCCTAGGAGGCAGAGGTTGCAGTGAGCTGTGATTGCACCAGTGCACTCCAGCCTGGGTGACAGAGTGAGATTCTGTCTCAGGTAAAAATCAAACAAATGAACAAAGAAACATGTATTATTTGACAGTTTTCATGGGCCAGGAGGCAAGCATGGCTTAGCTGGCTCCTCTGCTTCAGGGTCTCTTGGGGCTGCAGTCAAGCGCTGGGCTCTCTGAAGGGTTGACTGGAGAAGGGTTCAGAATTTAGTTTATTTAGGGCTGTTGACCTGAGGGTCTCAGTCCCTAGCTGGATGTTGGCTGGAGGCTTCCCCTGGGCCCTTGCAATGTGGATATCTCCATAGGGTAGCCCATAACATGTCAGCTGGGTCCTCTGAGCAAGCAAAGGAGAAAATTTTCTAGCAAAATAGAAGCCAGAACCTTTGCTGTCTCCTGTTGGCTAGAAGCAAGTCACAGGCCCACACATTTTCATGGGGAGGGCATTACACAAGGGAGTGAACACCAAGAGGCGGGGATCACTGGGGACCCTCTTAGTGTCTGTCTGCCACAAATTCCTAATTTTTCTTGTTGAAGTGCATCCTCTAATAATTCTTTCATATGTGGTTCTCGGCTGGTAAAATAGTTTAGATCTCAAAGGTCTAAAATGGACCTGTTTTGTTCTCCCACTTGGTGGATAGTATAGATGGGGACAGATTTCTGGGCTCATAAAGCTTTTCCCCCTTGGGAGGCCAAGGTGGGCGGATCACCTGAGGTCAGGAGTTCAAGACCAGCCTGGCCAACATGGTGAAATCCCGTCTTTACTAAAAATATAAAGATTAGCTGGATGTGATGGCGGGTGCCTGTAATTCCAGCTACTTGGAAGGCTGAGGCAGGAGAATTGCTTGAACCTGGGAGGCAGAGGTTGCAGTGGGCCGAGATCATGCTATTACACTCCAGCCTGGGCAACAAGAGTGAAACTCTGCCTCAAAAAAGATAAAAGTTAAAATTAAAAAAAAAAAATGTTTTCCCCCCCTCAGACGTTGTCATTATCTTCTTGCATCCAATGTTACCAAAAAAAGGCCTGATGCCAATCCAAGTTTTTGTCCCTTTTTAGTTTATCTGGTTTTCCTTTCTTAAAGAAGGATTTCTTAAAAAAAAAAATTATTTTTAGAGACATATGTTTTGCTATGCTGCCCAAGATGGTCTTGAACTCTTGGCCTCAAGTGATTTTTTTCTGCCTCAGCCTCCCAAGTAGCTTGTATTACAGGTGTACACCACCACACCCTACTCCAAGATTTCTCTTTTATTTGTGATATTGTGAGATGTCACCACACTGTCAATGGGTATAGATAATTTGTTTTCTTCTTCTTCTTCTTGTTTTTTCAATTGAAAAATAAAATTGTACATATTTATATTGAGCAACATGATGTTTTGAGATATGTAAACATTGTGGATAGCTACATCAAGCTAATTAATGTATATACTACCTCACATACTTATCATTTGTACTGAAAATACTTTAAACCTACTCTCTTAGCAATTTTCAAGTATGTAGCAGATTGTTTTCAACTATATTCACCACATTGCACAATAGGTCTCTTGAACTTGTGTTTTCTGTCTAACTGAAGTTTTGCATCCTCTGACCGACATCTCCCCAGTCCCTGGCAAACACCGTTCTATTCTCTGCTTCTATGAGCTTGACTTTTTTTACAGTCTATATACAAGTGAGATCATGCAGTATTTGTCTTTCTATGTCTGGCTTATTTCACTTAACATAATGTCCTCCAAGTTCATCCATAGCAACACAGAAAGACTTTGCCTCTAGAGAAACATTTTTTTAAAGTTAGTTGTTGCAAATGACAGGCTTTCCTTCTCTAAAGGCTGATGGGCAGTGATGCACGCCTGTAATCCCAGTACCAAGGAAGGTGAATTACTTGAGCACAGGAGTTTGAGGCCAGCCTGAGCAACATGATGAAACCCTGTGTCTACAAAAAAATACAAAAATTAGCTGGGCATAGTAGCACATGCCTGTAGTCCCAGTTCCTTGGGAGGCTGAGGTGGGAGAATCGCTTGAGTCTAGGGGGTCGAAGCTGCAGTGAACTGTTTGTGCCACTGCACTCAAGCCTGGGTGACAGAGTGAGACCCTATCTCATAAAATAATAAAAGATAAGTAAATAAAGCCTGAATAGTATTCCACTATGTATATATACCAGCATTTTTTTTAACCATTTATCCATTGACAGACAGTTGATTTCATATCTTGGCTATTATGAATAATGCCACAAGAAACACTGGAGTGCTGGTATCTGTTCAACACACTGATTTCAGTTTTTTTGGTATATAGTGAGTAGCAGGATTGCTGGATCACATGGTAGCCCAATTTTTCATTTTTTGAGGAACCTCCACACCAGGTTTCATAATGGCTGTACTTTTCCCCATCAACAGTGTATAGAGTTCCCTTTTCTTCATCTTGCCAGCACTTGTTATCTTTCGTCTTTTCTTCGTTTGTTTTTTTCGTGTGTGTGGTTCTTTTTGGCAGTGGGGACAGGGTCTTACTCTGTCACCCAGGCTAGAGTACAGTGGTGTGATCACAGCTCACTGCAGCCTTGATCTCCTGGGTTCAAGCAATCTTCCCACCTCAGCTTCCTGCGTAGCTGGGTCTACAGGCATGTGCCACCACAACTGGCAGTTTTTTTTTTTTTTTCTTTTTAGAGACAAAGTCTCAGTATGTTGCTCAGGCTGGTCTTGAACTCCTAAGCTCAAGCAATTCTCCGTCTTGGCCTCCCAAAGTGCTGGGATTACAGGCGTGTGCCACAGAGCCTAGCCACCTATCTATACTGTGTTATATTGCATATCATTAATTTAAAGTCTTGATTATTCTGTTTCCTGAGTTTTGTATCTCTGTTTCAAGGTTGTGTTTTTCCTCAGATATTTTTTGATTCCTGGATGTGTGGATGTCTTTTTTTTTTTTTTTTGAGATGGTGTTTCATTTTTTGTTGCCCAGGCTGGAGTTCAGTAGTGCAATCTCAGCTCACTGCAACCTCCGCCTCCCAGATTCAAGCCATTCTCCTGCCTCAGCCTCCCGAGTAGCTGGGATGGGATTACAGGCCAGTGCCACCATGCCTGGCTAATTTTTGTATTTTTAGTAGAGATGGGGTTTTACCGTCTTGGCCACGCTTGTCTCAAACTCCTGACCTCGTAATCCACCCACCTCGGTCTCCCAAAATGCTGGGATTACAGGCATGAACCACAGCGCCCAGTGTGACTGTCTTTTTATATTTGAGAATCCTGTTAGCTTTCACAGAAGACTTTGATGATGGGCAAATAATAGGTATTTCTCCTAACAAGCAGAAAGTGAATTGAGTCTGGGCAATTGCATGTTCAGCCAGCTCAGGTAACAAATCATGATTGTTCTAAATGAATTGTTGTAATTCCAATTCTGTTTTTTTCCAGCCTCTTTTACAACAGGGCTGATGTGTGACAAAGTTCTGACCAATGAGATCTAAGTGGAAGCCAGTGAAAGTCTTTACTGTGTAGCTTTTTTGAGTCAGAAGCACCAAGCCTGAAACCACCTATCTCTAAACATCTTGTGATGTGATTTCATTAAATGTCTTTTTTGCCTGAGTCACTATTAGTCAGGTTTCTTATGATCTGTTAAACATTCCTAAGTAATGTGGCCAGTGTGTGACACTGTGACTGCTTGCTACATCCTGAATCCAATTATCCTGGTAGAGGAATGGGATGCTCTGCTGGGTGGGTTGAGCCAGTAGTTGATGTTTGTGGCTTTTTCTTGCTCCTAAGGGTTGGTGGTCTTCCAGAGCAGTACCCTACCTTTTGAGCTCCAGTGCCCGCCTGGGTACTCCTGACTGCAGGCAGAGGCCTCTGCTGCCTGCTGTTTGGTACAAGGAGGGGAGGAAAACAGGGAGCCAGAGCCTTGTTCCTGCTGTGATGCCTGAATTAGCCACCTTCACAGTGCCCCGGAGCTTCCTTCTCTTCCCCTTGTCTACCATCTCTGAGCTTAGGGCCCCTAAAATGCTCTTGGCAATCTGTTCTTGCATGTGGTTAGACTGTGGTTTCCTCCTGGAGTCTGGCCTCATTCTCTTTCTGCCTTTTAGGGGTTCCTGAGCATTTATGGTCTACTGAGAGCACTGTGTTTTCCAGTGTTGCCTGTGTGTGTGTGTGTGTGTGTGTGTGTGAGAGAGAGAGAGAGAGAGTGTGTGTGTGAGAGTGTGTGTGTGTGTGTGTGTGTGAGAGAGAGAGACAGAGAGTGTGTGTGTCTGTGTGTGTCTATGTGGATCTATGTGCCTACCTCACATCTGATCCAAAAACTATGATTTGTATTCGTGAAAAGAATAGGCTGGGCACAGCGGTTCATGCCTGTAATCCCAGCACTTGGGGAGGCCGAGGCAGATGGATCGCTTGAGCTCAGGAGTCTGAGACCAGCTTAGCCAACATGGCAAAACCCCATCTCTACAAAAAATACAAAAATTAGTCAAATGTGGTGGTGTGTGCCTGTAGTCCTGGTGCTTGGGTGGCTGAGGTGGGAGGATCGCTTGAGCCTGGAAGGTGGAGGTTGCCACGAGCTGAGATCACACTACTGCAGTCTGGTCTGGGTGACAGAGCCAGGCCCTGTCTCAAAAAAAATAGGAAAGAAAGAAAGAGAGAGAGAGAAAGAAAGAGAGATAGAAAGAAGGAAAGAAAGAAAGAAAGAGAAAGAAAGAAGATGAGAGCCTTATTTTTAAGTATCTAAATTCTCTCTTCTAGGACTCTATCTGAAGAAATAGCAGAATTGTAGTCAAAGTTTTATATTCAAAGATTTCCTTTCCAGCAGCATTTTTGTAATAGGATTAATATCTTAGAAAGTATCAAAGAGCCTTTCCGAGTACATGACCTTCTCTCTGTGTGTCTTGAAGCATTCAGCTGCCTAGAGGCAGAAGAGGTGTGGGAAGGAGAAATACTAGGATTCATTATTTCTTTGAAGTTGGGATGTGTCCCTGTAATCAATGTTTGCTGACAATAGCTGTTGGCCAGGCAGTAGTTACAATATGGTTGTCATTGTTTGCATATATGAAAACTTGGCCCGAAAAACTTCTATTAACATCTTCTACAAGATTAAAAGAAGAAGAAAGGACAGGAGGTGCAGGATAAAAACTTGCAGAACGAGGCCGGGCTCGGTGGTTCACACCTGTAATTCCAGAACTTTGGGAGGCCGAGGCGGGTGGATCACTTGGGGCCAGTAGTTCGAGACCAGCCTGGCCAACATAGTGAAACTCCATCTCTACTGAAAATACAAAAACTAGCCAGGCGTGGTGGCACACGCCTGTAATCCCAGCTACTCGGGAGGCCGAGGCAGGAGAATTGCTTGAACCCAAGAGGCGGAGGTTGCAGTGAGCCAAGATCGTTTCACTGCACTCTAGCCTGGGTGACAGAGTGAGACTCTTTCTTAAACAACAACAAAAATAAAAAAAATTAAAAAAAGAAACTTGCAGAATGAGTGTCAACAGTTGGGAAGGCAGTCCCAGAGGCAGTGGTGGAGCACTGGATGAAGAGATCCTGTATCAGCCCTCTGAACGCACAGGCAGCAATGCTGTATGGAAAGATACAGTCATTATTGACTTTGAGTTGAAAAGGTGTTCAGAAGAATCAGTCTCTTCACCAGTCTCTTCTGTAAAGAAGTCAGAGAAATACCTTCCAACTTATTTCACTCAGGTTTTCCTTTTTACATATGCACAAGATGACATATGATAAAAATATATGTCTAAATAAGTTTAAAAAGAGCTTTTTGAATGAGTGTAAACCAAAGTTCTAAATAAGAACACATTGTTCCCAATGTAATTGGCAGTTTGTTTTTCTTTCTTAGGAGTACCTAAAATAACAGTGCATCTTACAACTGATGGCGCTAGTTGTGGTGAAATGCAAAAGTATAGAAAGTGTGGGGAGAGAAAAAGGAATTAATATCTCGTTCTGGGCCAGGCGCCGTGGCTCACGCCTGTAATCCTAGCACTTTGGGAGGCTGAGGTGGGTGGATCACCTGAGGTTAAGAGTTCAAGACCAGCCTGGCCATCATGGTGTAACCCCATCTTTAAAAATATATATATATCTAGTTCTGACATTCAAAATAGATTATGCAGTAAGACATTAGCCTTGCAAAATGGATGTTTGTCTTAAGAGATCTTCTAAATTATTTTCTTTTGGTCCTAGGCACAGATATCCTTTAGCATTTAACAACCAAGCCCAGAGGACTTAGCCTGTACAGTTGTCCCCTAAGTGGAAGAGAGCTCTTTCAGCCTAGATGGTGGACCTTGAGGCTTGCCACCTCACTGGAGGGATGTGTGGGGCAGAGCAAGGTGGAAGCCTGCCTATTTCAGGCCATGGGGAAAGTGGGAAGAAGAAAGCAGCTAAGGGCCGGGCGTGGTGGCTCACTCCCAGCACTTTGGGAGGCTGAGGCGGGTGGATCACCAGATCAGGAGTTCGAGACCAGCCTGGTCAACATGGTGAAACCATGTCTCTACTAAAAATACAAAAATTAGCCGAGCCTGGCGGTGCATGCCTGTAATCCCAGCTACTCGGGAGGCTGAGGCATGAGACTAGCTTGAACCCAGGAGGCAGAGGTTGCAGTGAACCAAGATTGCACCACTGCACTCCAGCCTGGGCAACAGAGCAAGACTCCGTCTCAATAAACAAACAAACAAACAAACAAACAAATAAATAAATCAAGCAGCGAAGGAGGAGAGGGATTCAGGCAGAAATGCAACCAGAGACGCCAGTAACTCAATGATACCCATGGTGAGGGGGCTTTGCCTCTCTTCTGCTTAGAGCCCCCAAAGGAAGCTGCCTCAGAGGAAACCCTGTAACTCTCCAAGGCACTGTCTGATCAAATTCAGGCACAGTGTGAGCAGGCAGAGCAAGGATCTGTGCTTCTGCCTTCCTGAACTTCTGTAGAGCCCCAGGGGTGAGTGAGATCCTGATGTCACTAGGGTGGCCTGTGAAGTTGCCAGAGGGGATGACCCTGGGTTCAGAAGAGGCCTGAGCAAACCCAAGGCCAGAGACCCCTCGGCCTCCCTCCCACTCCTGCCCCTGGGGTCTCAGCAGCCACTGTGCTGCCCATAACACTCCCCAGACGCCACTTGTGGCATTAGCGGAAGACTGGCTGCTTTTCTTAGAGAGATTGAGACCTGTGCATAAGGATTATTGGATAGGACTAAGTTTTCAAGGTAACTTTTCTTCCCCCCACACTAACCAGAAAAGAGAACTTAGGAAGACCAGAAAAAATAAAAGAACTACATTTTTTCTTTACATCCCAGATATAGTTGGCTGCATTTTAAGACCCTGCTACATTTAGAAAAATGAAAGTGGGGAAACAAATGTGTTGTGATAACAGAATGATTTAACAAGTTACTACACATGCACAAAATGTATTTTTACAGTTATTAAAATTATGTTTTATTTTTAAAAATTTAAATTTATTTAATTTTTTAAACAATTTTAAAATTTTAATTGATTCCTTTTTTTTTTTTTTTTTTAGATTTTAGAAACATATCTCTGTCTGTTGCTTGGGCTGGAGTGTGGTGGCACAATCACAACTCACTATAGCCTTGAACTCCTGGGTTCAAACACTTCTCATGTCTCAACCTCCTGAGTAGCTGGGACTACAGGCTACTCAGGGACACCACCATGCCTGGCTATTTTTTCTATTTTTATTTATTTATTTATTTATTTATTTATTTTTGAGATGCAGTTTCTCTCTCGTTGCCCAGGCTGGAGTGTAGTGGCATGATCTCGGCTCACCACAACCTCTACCTCCTGAGTTCAAGTGATTCTCCTGCCTCAACCTCCCAAATAGCTGGGATTACAGTCACGTACCACCACACCCAACTAATTTTGTATTTTTAGTAGAGATGGGGCTTCTCCATGTTTGTCAGGGTGGTGTTGAACTCCCGAACTGAGGTGATATGCCGCCTTAGCCTCCCAAAGTGCTGGGATTACAGGTGTGAGCCACCACGCCCGAACTTTTTTGTATTTTCAGTAGAGATAGGGTTTCTCCATGTTGGCCAGGCTGGTCTCAAACACCTGGCCTCAAGTGACTCTCCCACCTCTGCCTCCCATAGTACTGGGATTACAAGCTTGAACCAACACACCCAGACCCAGCTAATTTTTTTAAATGTTTTGTAGAGACAGGGTCTAGCTATGCTGACAAGGCTGATCTCGAACTTCTGGCCTCAAGCCATCTTTGAGGATCAAAAAGATAGAGTCCTTCTACAAGACCACTAGCCTGGATTCTGGAAAAAATGTCGATGACATGAAAGTGAAGACAAGGCTGTGGGCTCTGGGCTTGGAGATGGTAGATACAGGGACAGAGGAAGCTCTGGGGCACCGTGAAGGTGGCTAATTCAGGCATCACAGTAGGAACAAGGCTCTGGCTCCCTGCTTTCCTCCCCTGCTTGTACCAAACAGAGGGCAGCAGAGGCCTCTGCCTGCAGTCAGGAGTACCCGGGCAGGCACTGGAGCTCAAAAGGTAGGGTAGTGCTCTGGAAGACCACCAACTGTTAGGAGCAAGAAAAAGCCAAAAACATCAGCTACTGGTTCAAGATGACTTGATGGAGATGAGTGCTCCCAGACGGTGAGGAGGATGACGCTGAAACAGCAGTGCCAGAAAACAAATTGACATTACACAATCTGGCAGAAGGGCTTCAACTACTTAAGACTGCTTTGACTTCCTTTATGGCATGGACCCTTCTATGATACAGGCACTGAAGCTAAAGCAAATGATGGAAGAAGGATAGGTACCATATGGGAACATTTTTTGAGAAGTAAAAAAGCAAAAAAGTCAGACAGAAATTCTGATCTATATCTGCAAAGTTGCACTGAGTGTGACTGCCTGTCCCGCCTCCCCTCCCCCTCCTCCACCTCTTCCGCCTCTGCCACCCGAGACAGCAAGACCAACGCTCCTTTCCTCCTCCTCGGCATAATCAATGTCAAGATGACAAGAATAAAGACCTTAATGATGATTTACTTGATAAATAGTAAAAGTATTTTCTCTTCCTGATGATTTTCCTAAAACATTTTCTTTTCTCTAGCTTACATTATTGTAAGAATACATCATGTAACACACAGGACATATAAAATATGTTGGTCAAATGTTTATGTCATTCTAAGGCTTCCAGTCAACAGCGGGCTATTAGTAGTAATTTCTGCTGTTCCAATTTCAAAAAAAAAGTAGTTAAGTATTTGGAGAGTCAAAAGTTATATACAGATTTTTTACTGCATTTGGGAAAAGGGGTGTCAATCCACCAGGCCCCCACATTGTTCAAGGATCAGCTGTACTAAATTTTAAAACTTTTTTTTTTAAAGAGATGAGGTCTCACTATGTTGCCCAGGCTGGTCTCAAACTCCTAGACTCAAGTGATCCTCCTGCCTTGGCCTCCCAAAGTGTTAGGATTATAAAAGTAATCCATCACGCCCAGCCTAAAACATATATGTTTTTTGTTTTTTGTTTTTTTTGAGACAGATTCTCGCTCTCTCATCCAGGCTGAAGTAGAGTGGGGTGATCTCGGCTCACTGCAAACTCCACCTCGCAAGTTCAAGCAATTCTCATGCCTCAGCTTCCCAAGTAGCTGAGATTATAGATACACACCACCACACCTGGTTAATTTTTGTATTTTTAGTAGAGACAGGGATTCACCATGTTGGCCAGGCTGGTCTCAAACTCCTGGCCTCAAGTGATCCACCTGCCTTGACTTCCCAAAGTGTTGGGATTACAGGTGTGAGCCACCACGCCCCGCCTATTCACATTGTTGTATAACCATCACTACCATCCATCCATGGAACCCATTTCATCTTGCAAAATGGAAACTCTGTGTCTATTAAACAAAATCCTCCCCTTTCCTTCCCCTGCCCTGGCAACCACTATTCTGCTTTCTGTTTCTGTCAATTTGACTACCCTAAGGACCTTATGTAAGTGGAATCATACAGTATTTATCCTTTTGCAACTGACTTATTTCTCACTTTGCATAATGTCCTCTAGGTTCGTCCATGTTATAACACGTGTCAGAGTGTCCTTCGTAAAGCAGATGATACTCCATTCTGTCGTGTATATCACCTCTGTTTATCCATTTATCTGTTAGTGGATATTTGGGTTGCTGCTATGTTTTGGCTATTGCAAATAATGCCCACCATGAACATGCATAGACACGTACCTCTTCAAGCCCCTACTTTCAGTTCTCTTGGATATATACCCAAAAGTAGAATTGCTGGACATATGGTGGTTCTATTTTTAATTTTTGAGAAACTGCCATACTGTGTTCTATAGTAGCTGTACCATTTTACATTCCCACCAACAGTGCACAAGAGTTTCAATTTCTCTGCATTCAAACTTGAAGACTGATAGACACAAACTTGTCTGATGGACTGGAGTCCTCCCGCATGTGCAGGAAAGAGAATGGAGCTCTGAAAGACAATCATGTGTGAGGAAAATCCTGACAGGCAGGACGCAGTAGCAGGGTAAGAGGGCACACGGATCTCAGGGACCCCATGAGCCCGTGCAGGTCTACCCTCACTCGGACACTCCACGAAGTGCCTGTGGGTAACTGCAAAGTCCTTTCTGTGTCAATGCATTGATCTTTCAGTTATTAATAACAGCCTCTCATACTTCCCAATTAGTCATTATATTCAGAACTAACTACGACCCTGAAAGTTAATTTGAAATGCCATCTTTGTAATATCCTTTTAAAAAAAGATATGGATACTCTACTTGCAAATATTTCTTGGCTTTTTATTTTTAAGTGAAAGCAAGTCTATTAGGAAAGTAAAGGAATAAAAAAATGGCTACTCCATAGACAGAGCAGCCTCTTGCTTTTCCTACTGGTCCACGGATCTGCCCATGCAGTACTATGGTTTAATTTTTTTAGTTTTATGAGATAATCCAACCGGGCAAGTTCCCCTCTGGGAGTCCTGTCTGTCAATCTGACCTTGAATTTTCCTGCTGCACTTGTTTTTCTAGGTGTGTCTATTCTAGAACCGTTAGAGCCCCTGGAGTGACAGTCGTCAGGGCTGAGGACATAATGATGCTGGGCCTCCCAGGCAGGTCTCTCTCTGCCCTGCAGGAGCCTCCTTGGTAGTCACAGTCAGTGATGGTAACTCCCACTACGGTAATCCCATTATTCCAGACTGACTTTGCCCTCTTTTTCCTTCCTTCCTTCCTTCCTTCCTTCCTTCCTTCCTTCCTTCCTTCCTTCCTTCCTTCCTTCCTTCTTTCCTTCCTTCCTTCCTTCCTTCTTTCCTTTTTCTTTCTTTCTTTCAGATAGAGTCTTGCTTTGTTGCCCAGGCTGGAGTACAGTGGCACGATCTCGGCTCACTACAACCTCTGCCTCCCAGGTTCAAGCAATTCTCCTGTCTCAGTCTCCAGAGTAGCTGGTATTATTACAAGTGCGCGCCACCACACACGGCTAAATTTTGTATTTTTAGTAGAGACGAGGTTTCGCCATGTTGGCCAGGCTGGTCTCGAACTCCTGACCTCAGGTGATCCACCCAACTCAGCCTCCCAAAGTGTTGGGATTACAGGCGTGAGCCACCTCAACCAGCCAAGTGTCCTCTTTCAATGGATCTCTACTGATGCTCCACCCAGGGCGGCTGATTTGACCAGAGCACCTGAAAAACTTCCCTGTTTCCAGGGACGAATTAAACCTTCTTTTCCCTTTGACTAGATGCCTTCACACTGGGCGCAGATCTATTCGTGGATAGTCGTGGTTTCAGAGGTGCCTGAGACTCCTGGCTGCTGGTATCACATTTTGTTTTTCATTCCTGAAGCTATCTGCAAGACAGAGTTTTAGAAAATAACACTCTTCGTAGTCAAAGTTTGGATATGTTTTAAGGCTGACTGTAAGGGACAGAGCAGTGTGGCCAGTGTGATTTCTGTGTGCATTGATTCAGGGACCTTCTCCCAGCTGCTCTGCTCTAATTACTGGATATCGTTCTGCCTGATCAGACAGACAGGCTGTCTGCTTGGGCATCTGGTCACATTTTGATGGTATTTAAATCTTTATTTGTCTTATGTACCCTATGAAGAAGCAAATTATCTCTGAGGATTAGAATGTGAGAATCAGGGGTTTCTCCTAGAGCTTCCAGTGCAAATATTGATCTGAATGGACAATTCCTCAATACTCATAAAGAAACAGGTATTGGCCGGGCATGGTGGCTCATGCCTGTAATCCCAGCAGTTTGGGAGGCCGAGGCGGTCGGATCACGAGGTCAAGAGATCGAGACCATCCTGGCCAACACAGTGAAACCCCGTCTCTACTAAAAATAAAAAAAAAAATAGCCGGGCGTGGTTGCATGCACCTGTGGTCCCAGTTGCTTGGGAGGCTGAGGCAGAAGAATCGCTTGAACCCAGGAGGTAGAGGATGCAGTGAGCCAAGATTGCGCCACTGCACTCCAACCTGGTGACAGAGCAAGACTCTATCTCAAAAAAAAAAAAAAAAAGAAAGAAAGAAAAGAAACAGGTATTGCTAAGTGGGAGCGATCTTGGAGAAACTCTACCCTAATATTTCTGCTTTGAGAGCTAGCATTAGAAAGGTATCCTGTCAATATTACCTTGCAAATTGTCATACTTATACCAAGTATCAGGGACCAGGGAGAAGTAATCATTTTGCACATTCTGTCCCTCAGCCAAGTCATCAAGATCCTATTGTAGTCAGGTTATGCTGATTTGGGAAGAGCAAGGGCTTTCAGAAATCCATTTGTAACGTTTGCTATATGAAATCATGTTGGTTGGGTGGGGTGGCTCATGTCTGAAATCCCAGCACTTTGGGAGGCCAAGGCAGGTAGATCACCTGAGGTCAAAAGTTCGAGACCAGCCTGGCCGATATGGTGAAACCCCTTCTCTACTAAAAATACAAAAATTAACCAGGGGTGGTGGCGGGTGCCTGTAGTCCCAGCTATTTGGGAAGCTGAGGTGGGAGAATCTCTTGAACCCAGGAGGTGGAGGTTGCAGTGAGCTGAGATGGTGCCATTGCACTCCAGCTGGGAGGCTGAGATGGAAGGATCACTTGAGCTCAGGGTTTGCAGACCAGCCTGGGCAACATAGTGAAGCCCCATCTTTACAAAAAGTAGAAAAAATTAGCTGGGTGTGGTGATGTGTGCCTGTAGTCCCAGCTACTCAGGAGGCTGAGGCAAGAGGATTGCTTGAGCCCGGGAAGTTGATGCTGCAGTGAGCCATGATCATGCCACTGCTCTCTAGTCTGGATGACAGAGCAAGACACTATCTCAAAAATTAATAATTAAAAAAAAAATTGGCCTGGCTCCGTGGCTCATGCCTGTAATCCTAGTAAATTGGGAGGCTGAGGCAGGTGGATAACCTGAGGTCAGGAGTTCGAGACCAGCCTGGCCAACTTGGCAAAACCCCATCTCTACTAAAAATACAAAAATTAGCCAGGTGTGGTGGCAGGCGCCTGTAATCCCAGCTACTTAGGAGACTGAGGCAGGAGAATTGCTTGAACCCAGGGGATGGAGGTTGTAGTGAGCTGAGATCATGCCACTGTTCTCCAGCCTGGGCATCAGAGCAAGACTCTGTCTAAAAAATAAATAATTAATTTAATTTAATAATTAACAAATTAGCCAGGAACGGTGGTGTGCACCTATCATGCTAGCTACTTGGAAGGCTGAGGCAGCTTGAGCCTGGGAGTATGGGATTATAGCGGGCTGTGATTACATCACACTCCAACCTGAGTGACAGAATGAGACCCTGTGTCTAAAAAAATAAAAATGTGAGTGCATTCAATGCCACATAAATGTACACTTAAAGATAGTAAAGATGGTAAATTTTGTTATGCATCTTTTACCACAATTGAAAAAATAAATTTTTTAAAAGCAGGGGACTGATAAACACAAAACTAGGATGCTGGTGACTTTTAGTTGAGGGAGGATGGGGATAGAGAGTTACTGGCAATGTAGTTGGGTGGTGGAGTTATGAGAGTTTATCATAAAAATTTATTATCATTATTTATTACTGTTATAAAAATACTTGACCATGCATGGGACAAATAACGATAGTGTGCTCTTTTTAAATTTTATTTATTATTTCTAATTTTTTTTAGAGACAGGGTCTCGTTATGTTGCCCAGGCTGGAGTGCAGTGGCTATTCACAGGTGTGATCCCACCACTGATCAGCACGGGAGTTTTGACCTGCTCTGTTTCCAACCTGGGCCGGTTCACCCCTCGTTAGGCAACCTGGTGGTCCCCTGCTCCCAGGAGGTCACCATATTGATGCTGAACTTAGTGCAGACTCCCAGTTGGCATAGCGCACTGCAGCCCAGAACTCCTGGGCTCAAGCGATCCTCCAGCCTCAGCCTCCCGAGTAGCTGGGACTACAGGTACACGCCAACACACCGGGCATAGTGTGCTCTTTAAAAATTTGTTTTAATTTATATTTAGTTTTTTAGACAGGGTCTCACTGTATTGCCCAGGCTGGAGTGCAATGAAACTATCATAGCTCACTGCAGCCTTGACCTCCTGGGCACCCCTCCCACCTCCACCTCCCAGAGTGTTGGGGTTTCAGGCATTCACCACTGCGCCCAGCCTATAATGTGTCCTTAATTCAGAATTACAGTCTTTTTTTTTTTTTTTTTTTTTTTTGAGACGGAGTCTTGCTCTGTCTCCCAGGCTGGAGTGCAGTGGCCTGGTCTCAGCTCAGCACAACCTCTGCCTCCTGGGTTCAAGTGATTCTCCTGCTTCAGCCTTTCAAGTAGCTGGTAGCTGGGATTACAGGCTCCCGCCACGATGCCTGACCAATTTTTGTATTTTTAGTAGAGACGCGGGGTTTCATCATGTCGGCCAGGCTAGTCTCGAATTTCTGGCCTCAGGTGATCCGCTCACCTCAGCCTCCCAAAGTGCTGGGATTACAGAAGTAAATCACCACACTCAGCCTATGGTGCTGGGATTACAGGCGTGAGCCACTGCGCCTGACCTACAG
>CAUYLG010064097.1:0-102085 GCA_963573385.1 Cacajao melanocephalus | reverse complement strand
AAGTTCCCATATCAGCAGCTTTTTTTTTTATTTTTTCTTTGATATTGTACATTAGGTATTGGGGCACATGTGCAGATCAAGAAGGATTTTAGCATAGGTACATAAAAGGCAATGTGGTTTGCTGCCTCCATCCCCCTGTCACCTATATCTGGCATTTCTCCCCATGTTATCCCTCTCCAACCTCCCTACCCACCGCTGTCCCTGCCCTAGTCCCCCCTAACAGACCCCAGTGTGTGATGCTCCCCTCCCTGTGTCCATGTGTTATGCTCAATCTGAGGACCTGTGTGTAATCAGGGAAACAGGAGGTCATATCTCAAAGTTGTTACATTAACTAATAGGGATTTCATACTATTGATATCAAAGATATGGTTTACATTGAATGTTCTCATAAATTCCTGCTTTCTCCTCGCTATATAGTCACAGTTTATTTACTATTACTCAGAGGGTAAAGGAGCTAACAGCAATTAATGCCATGTATTCATAAGGGAAGGAAATTTGATTAGACAAATTTAGCAACATATTGCTTCATTTTACAAAAAGGCCTAATTTCCAAGTGCAATGGCTAACATCTGCTATGCCAACCCCCAAATAATTCAACATGAAAATGGTCTTCTGAAATATTTTCCTCAAAATCTAAAGACCTCTGCAGTCAATTCAAAGAATTTAATTTTTGCTCTTAATTTCATGTAACAAACATTTACTAAAAGGCGAGTAGGTGCCAGGCACTATGCTAGACCTTGCAGATACAAAGTTAAATAAGACATTGTTTCTGTCTTTCTAGAAGTAGAGAATCTAATTGTCTTTTCTCAGTCCCTTAGCACCATTTCTCTTCAAAATAATCCCTTCAGTTTCCGTATTACCTGTGTTTGCTCTCTTCTCTTCAATCAATGTGTGTTTTAATATTGAGTTTTATAAATGTTTTATGGTCAACAGGAGTCTTGAACTGATGTACCCAAGATTGAAAGATACCTCCATTTTGTTCACTGAAGATTTGATGACTTGCAGCTCCTTATTCCCTCCAGAAAGATTCCGTGAATGTTAAGAGGTGAAAGTATTCCGTGCTTTTAAATCAAATCCTTCTGAGAAAGATTATAGTTATTATTATCCCAACTATAAAACTAGGCCAAGAAATGTGTGGCCATGGTCGCAAAGGAAGCCAGTAGCAGATATCAGGATAAATCTCTATTATCTCTGCTCCATAACTAAGATCAAAATAATCTTACTATTCTGCTACATGCATATACAATTGTATTTTTTGAAATTCATAACAGCAAGAAATTAATTTTTGCTTAATGTTAACAGAAAATTTGCCCCTTTAAAAATCTTCCATTTCTATAAGAAGTTTATCCCACCAAATAATTATCCATTAAAACATTATAGAGTTTATTAATGATGTAAGTATGATGAATTAGTGTCTATGAATGGGGCAAAGTAATAATTTACAAATATGTACATTTTAAAATAAGTAAATAACATGAGGGAGTGTTAACACTTTACCCTCATTTGTGTACATTTAGAAAGAAATACATATTTGCATGTCAGAATTGGTGCAGCAGAATGTATTTTGGAATCATTCTCTTTTTTCTCCTACCAGATGGATCCTACTGTTCATATTTGAATCTGGGACAGTTTAGAAACCTATCTCTTTTTTTCCATCTGACTGAGATCTTTCCAGGAGGGAAGACAAATCTATATCAAGAACGGTAAGGAATCTTACTTTCTCTCTTTCAAAACGCTCTGGGGTAGGTGAACAGAGGAGCAGTGAGGTAGAAACAAATTAGTTCAGGAGACAATATTTTCACTATGAATTCTTAAATAAAAGGAGGTAAGCTTACTGTTTACAATATGTAGAACATTGAAAGTCATTTTCCCCTATCTTTTGATATGCTTTGTGTATGCCACTACACTAGTAAATACATATTTACAAGTAGGACATCTTGCTGTATATGTTTTTGGCCTCTTAAAGGTGTTTTTCCCTCTTAAAGAGAAAAATAGTGAACGTAGATACTAATGGGGAAAATAGAATATACTTTAAAATTGGGGATGGGAATTAAAATATCAGGTTAAATATATGCTGTATTCATTGATAGCTAAGTAACATTTAAGATGACAAAGAGTTTTGTATCTGCTATTTCCAGCAGTGGCAGTGAGTTGAAGTAGAAAGTATCCTTGTATAAAGACTCAAGGACATAACCCTTCATTGTGGCTGAGTGATATCCTAATCATTTAGGTCTTGAAGGAACATCTTTTTCTAAATGAAAAAAAATAATGTTCACCATTTCTCCAGTGAATGTATTATTGTTGCTTAGAAGAAATTGACTTATTTCTGCAGAGTACTGTAAGTCTTTACTGAAACTCAACCACCATGATGCTTTCAAATTATACCTTAAATAATTGAAACTACAAGAGAAAACTAGGAAAGGGTCATTTCCTTTTAGTCTTTTTCTTGATTTAGTTAGCATTACAGTCTTTGTGAGAGGCAAAACTGATTCATTGGTTTAATTTATTTCTATTATCTTAGTGAAACAGAGAGAGAGAGAGGGAGAGACTAGATAAAAACAAGATGAATGCACAATATACTGCAAAGTAACAAGGACACAATTGTCCCTGTATGTCTGCTGTTCTAATACTATTTGGCAATCTGCTTCATTTTAAATCCTAATCATGTGAATAAGATGTGTTCTAAATTGTATGCCTTTGCTGCTAAACGACTGGAAATTTCCTCCTTAACTGTCTGGTGGGAGAAAACACTTTTTCAGGTGCAGGAAAAAACAATGCTGTGCAGTCAGTGGAAAGAAACATTCAAACAATTATACACCCTACTGCTCCAAGTCATATTAAAGCAATATGTAAACTAATGCAATACTAACATGATGCTTCATACACAGCAAAAGGCCTTGATGAACAGCTAAATTTCCAAGTTAAAGAAAATACCGTATCATTGATTTATTCTGTGAGAGTTTATTTTTTAATGTATTTTTTGAGTTTTTTATTTTTATGGGTACACAGCAGGTATATATATTTATGTGTTACATGAGATGTGTTGATACAGGTATACAATGTAAAATGAGTATATCATGGAGAACAGGGTATCTATTTCCTCAGGTATTTATACTTTGAGTTACAAATAATCCAATTATAGTCTTTAAGTTATTTTAAAATACACAATTATGTTATTATTGAATATAGTCACTCTGTTGTACTATCAAATAGTAGGTCTTAATTATTATTTGGAACTATTTTTTATACCCATTAAGCATCACCACCTCACCCTACCCTCCCACACCCCTTCCCAGCCTCTGGTAACCATCCTTCTGCTCTCTATTTTCATAAATTCAATTGTTTTGATTTTTAGATCCCACAAATAAGTGAAAACATACAACGTTTGTCTTTCTCAGACTGGCTTATTTCATTTAAAAGAATGATCTCCAGTTCCATGCATGTTGTTAGAATTGACTGAATCACATTCTTTTTTATAGCTGAATATAGGTGCTATATTTGCTTTCTCCATTCACCTGTTTATGGACACTTAGGTAGCATCCAAATCTTAGCTATTGTAAACAGTGCAGCAACAAACATAGGAGTGCAGATATCTCTTCAATATACCAATTTCTGTTCTTTTGTGTATATATGCAGCAGTGGAATTTCTGGATCATATAGTAGCTAAACTGTTAGTTTTTTGAGGAACCTCCAAACTGTTTTCCATAATGGTTGTACTAATTTACATTCTCACCAACAGTGTACAAGTGTTCCGTTTTCTCCACATTGTCCGTAACATTTGTTATTGCCTGTCTTTTGGATCTAAGTGATTTTAGCAGGGGTGAGATATCTCATTGTTTTTAAATTGCATTTCTCTTATGATTAATGATGCTGATCACCTTTTCATATGCCTGTTTGCCATTTGTATGTCTTTCTTGAAAAATGTCTATTCAAATCTTTGGCAATTTTTTAATTGGATTATTAGATTATTTTCTATAGAGTTGTTTGAGTTCCTTATATATTCTAGTTATTAATCCCTTGTCAGATGAGTAATTTGCAATTTTCTCCAATTATGTGCGTTGTCTCTTCACTTTGTTAATTGTATCTTTTGCTGAGCAGAAGCTTTTTAACCTGATGTGACCCATTTGTATATGTTTGCTCTGGTTGCCTGTGATAGTGGAGTACTGCTCAAAAAATTTTTGCCCAGACCAATGTACTGGAAATTTCGTCCAACATTTACTTGTAGCAGTTTCATGATTTTAGGTTTTAGATTTAGGACTTTTTTCCATTTTGATTTGATATCTGTATATGGAGAGAGATAGGGGTCTAGTTTCATTCTTCTGGCATAAAGATATCCAGTTTTCCCATCACCATTTTTTTCATCTATTTTTTTCATTTCAATAGTTTTTGGGGAACAGGTGGTTTTTGGTTACATGGATAAGTTTTTTAGAGGGGACTTAAGAGGTTTTGGTGCATCTGTCACCTGAGCAGGGTACACTGTACCCAATGTGTGTCTGTTATTTCTCTCTTCAACTTTTAATTTAAGTTCAGGGGTACATGTGCAGGACGTGCAGGTTTGTTACATAGGTAAACATGTATCATGGTGGTTTGCTGAACAGATCAACCAATCACCTAATTGTTAAGCCCTGCATCCATTAGCTATTCTTCCTAATGCTCTCCCTCCTCCTACCCCCAATAACAGGCCCCACTGTGTGTTGTTCCCCTCCATGTGTCCATGTGTTCTCGTCGTTCAGTCCCCACTTATATGTGGGAACATGATGTTTGGCTTTCTGTTCCTGCGTTGGTTTGCTGAGGATAGTGGCTCCAGCTCCATCTATGTCCCTGCAAATGACATAATCTCATTCCTTTTTGTGGTTGCATAGTATTCCACGGTGTATATGTGCTACATTTTCTTTATCCAGTCTATCATTAATGGGCATTTGGATTGATTCCATGTCTTTGCTATTATGCATAGTGCTGCAATGATCATACACATGCATGTATCTTTATAATAGAATGATTTATATTCCTTGGAGTATATACCCAGTAATGGGATTGCTGGGTCAAGTGGTATTTCTGATTCTAGATCCTTGAGGAATCGCCACACTGTCTTCCACAATGGTTGTACTAGTTTGTACTGCCACCAACAGTGTAAAAGCATTGGATTTTCTCCACAACCTCACCAGCATCTGTTCTTTCTTGACCTTTTTTATTTTTTTACTCTAAGTTCTGGGATACATGTAAATGTGCAGAATGTGCAGGTTTGTTACGGAGGTATACATGTGCCATGGTGGTTTGCTACACCTATCAACCAATCATCTAAGGTTTAAGGCCCCTCATGCATTAGGTATTTGTTCTAAAGCTCTCCCTCCTAATGTCTCAAACCCTCCAACAGGCCCCAGTGTGTGATGTTCCACTCTCTGTGTCCATGTGTTCTCATTGTTCAACTCCCACTTATGAGTGAGAACATGTGGTGTTTGGTTTTCTGTTCCTGTTTTAGTTTGCTGAGAATGATGGCTTCCAACTTGATCCATGTCCCTACAAAGAACATGAACTTATGCTTTTTTATGGCAGCATAGTATTCCATGGTGTATATGTGACATATTTTCTATATCTGGTCTATCATTGATGAGCATTTGGGTTGGTTCCAAGTCTTTGCTATTGTAAATAGTGCTGCAATAAACATACATGGGCATGTGTCTTTATAGTAGAATAATTTATAATTATTTGGGTATGTACCCAGTAATGAGATTGCTGGGTCAAATGGTATTTCTGGTTCTAAATCCTTGAGGAATCACCACACTGTCTTCCACAATAGTTAAACTAATTTATACTCCCACTAACAGTGTAAAAGCATTTCTATTTCTCCACAGCCTTGCCAACATCTGTTGTTTCCAGACTTTTTAATGATAACCATTCTAACTGGCATGAGATGGTATCTCATTGTGGTTTTGATTTGCATTTCTCTAATGACCAGTGATGATGAGCTTTCTTTGATATGTTTGTTGGCTGCATAAATGTCTTCTTTTGAGAAATATCTGTTTATATCCTTCACCCACTTTTTGATAGGGTAGTTAGTTTTTTCCTTGTAAATTTGTTTTTAGCATAAAGGGCTGCTGAACTTTGTCAAAGGCCTTCTCTGCATCTATGGAGATAATCATGTGGTTTTGGTCTTTGGTTCTGTTTATGTGGTGAATTACGTTTATAGACTTGCATATGTTGAACCAGCCTTCATCATAAGCAAAAAGGACGTCCAGAGACCCCATCTGAAAGCCACCAACTACAAAGACCACAGGTGGATAAATCCATAAAGATGGAAAGAAACCAGCACAAAAAGGATGAAAACACCCAAAACCAGAATGCCTCTTCTCCTCCAAGGGCTCGCAACTCCTCACCAGCAAGGGAACAAGGCTGGATGGAGAATGAGTCTGATGAATTGACAGAAACAGGCTTCAGAAGGTGGGTAATAACAAACTTCTCTGAGCTAAAAGAACATGTTCTTGGTCTTTGCTGGTTTAAAGTCTGTTTTGCCAGAAATGAGGATTTAAAACCCTCGTTTAAAAACCAGGGGTTGAAATCCTAGTTTCTGACAAAATACAGTTTAAACTGACCAAAAAAAAAAAGACAAAGATGGGCATTATATAATGATAATGGCCTGACACACATAGGGTAATCCCCTAAGTGTGTCTTTGGATGTGAGATGAGTCTCTTGAATACAGCATAACAGTGGGCCTTGAGTCTCTCCAGTTTTAATTAGGGCATTTAGCTCATTCATATTTGAGGATGATATTCTTATGTGTGAATTTGATCCTGTCATTAACATCCTAACTGGCTACTTTTCAGACTTGTCTATGTAGTTGCTTCATAGTGTCACTGGTCCGTGTATTTCAGTGTGTTTTTGTAGTGGCTAGTAATGTTTTTTCCCCCCCATATTTAATATTTCCTTCAGGAGCTCTTGCAAAGCAAGCATGGTGGTGATGAATTCCCTCAGCATTTGCTTGTCTGAAAAGGATCTTATTTCTCCTTTGCTTATGAAGCGTAGTATGGTCAAATGTTAAATGCTGGGTTGGAAATTCTTTTTTGTAAGAATGTTGAATATTGGCTCCCAATCTCTTCTGGCTTGTAGAGTTTCCGCTGAGTGTTCTGCTGGTAGTCTGATACATTTCCCTTTTGTAGGTGACATGGCCTTTCTCTCTGGCTGCCTTTAACATTTTTTCTTTCATTCTAACTTAGAGGATCTAATGATTATGTGCTTTGGCATTGATCTTCTCATGTTGTACCTCACCGGAGTTCTCTGGATTTCCTGAATTTGAATGTTGGCCTATCTTGATAGGTTGAGGAAGTTCTCCTTGATGATATCCTGAAGTATATTTTCTAACTTGGCTCCGTTTTTCCCTCTCAGGTACCCAAATTAGTCGTAGGTTCAATCTTTTTAAATAATCCAATTTTTCATGGAGGTTTTGTTAATTCCTTTTCATTCCTTTTTTCTCTATTCATGTCTGCCTGTCTTATTTCAGGAAGATAGTCTTCAAGCTCTGAGATTCTTTTCTCCGCTTTGTCTATTCTGCTGTTGATACTTATGATTACATTGTGAAGTTCTCATGTGTTTTTCAGCTCCATCAGGTCAGTTATGCTTTTACCTAAACTGGCTAATCTGGTTATCAGCTCCTATATTGTTTTATCATGATTCTTAGCTTCTTTGCATTGGGTTAGAACATGCTCCTTTAGCTCAGCAAAGTTCATTATTATCTACCTTCTGAAGCCTTCTTCTGTCAATTCAGCCATCTCAGCCTCAGCCCATTTCTGTGCCCTTGCTGGAGAGGTGTTGTGGTCATTTGGAGGAAAAGGAATACTCTGGATTTTTGAGTTTGCAGCATTTTTTTGCATTGATTTTTTTCTCATCTTTGTGGCCTTATCTACCTTCAATCTTTGAGGTTGCTGACCTTTGAATGGGGTTTTTGTGGGATGCTTTTCATTGATGTCATTGTTGTTGTTTTCTGCATGTTTGTTTTTCTTTTAATAGTCAGGCTCCTCTTCAGGGCTGTGGCAGTTTGCTGGGGGTCCACTCTAGACCCTAGTTACACCAGTACCTCCCCCACCTGTATGTATCACCAGTGAAGGCTGCAAAATAGCAAACATGTTAGCCTGTTTCTTCCTCTGGGAGCTGCATCCCAGGGGAGCGCTGACCTCATGCTGTTGCAAATGCTAGTGTAGGAGGTGTTTGGAGACCTGTGTTGGGAGGTGTCACCCAGTCAGGAGGAACAGGATCAAGGATATGCTTAAAGAAGCAGTCTGGCTGCCCCTTGACAAAGCAGATGTGCCATGCTGTGGGGAACCTCCCTTGTCAAAACCACCCAGACCCTCCAGAGCTAGCAGGCAGGAAAGGCTAAGTCAGCTGAACCACTGAGATGGTGGCTGCCCATCTCCCCAGGGGGTCCATTTCAGAGAGATAAGAACTGCTTGTAAAACACTGGCTAGAGTGCTGAAAAATCCCACAAGGTGGCCCCACATGGTGAGGAGAGATAAATCAGGGTCTCACTTAAATAAGAAGTCTGGTTACAATCTGCCACAGCAGCTGTGCTGTGCTGTGGGGAATTACTCCTGGTCCAGACAGCCCAGACTCCCCAAAGCTGGCACACCAGAATGGCTCACTTAAGCTGCAGAGATGGCAGCTGACCCACACCCTGGGAACTCAGTAATCACAAGCAGCCTCCAGTCTGCTACCGCTGGCCAGCTGCAATTCCAACAGACAGGGTCTTAACTTATGGGGTGCTGTGTCAGTGGGGCCCACAAAATGATCCTGCTTGGCTTCCTGGCTTCAGCCCCCCTTCCTAGGGGAATGCACAGAGAGATCTGCCCCATGAGAATTCCCAGGGCTGGAGTATGCAAAAGCTCCTGGGTCTCTGTGCCTGCCCATGTGGCTACAGAATCCACACAGCTCTGTGCTTCAGACCCATGGCACTGGTGGCATGGCCTCATGAGGGGATCTTCTGATCTGTGAGTTGCAAAGATCTATGGAAAAACTGTGGTTTTTTTGGGTAGGGCTGCAGAGTCACTTGCCACCTCCTTTGGCTGGGGTTGGGGGCTCCACTGACTCTGTGCCACACCCATAAGGGCTGTTGACCTATCCTGCTTTTTCTTACTCTCTGTGGATCACGCAGACCACCTGGTCAGTCCAAATGTGAGAACCTAAATACCTCAGTCGAAGGTACAGAATTCACTCACTGTTTTCATTCTTTTTTGCAAGAGCCACGGATCTCAGCTGCTTCTAATTGGTCATCTTGGATGGCCTACCTAATGTATAGTCTTTTATCCTGCCTTCCCCCAGAGTCCTTAAAGTACATTATATTACTTCTATGAGTTTGCTTTCTCGTAGCTTAGCTCCCACTATAAATGAGAACATAGAATATTTTGTTTTCCACTCCTGGGTTAATTTACTTAAAATAATGGTATCCAACTCCATCCCGGTAGCTGCAATTGCAATTATTTCATTCCTTTTAATGGCTAAGTAGTATTCCATGGTAATATTTTTTTAATCCACTCACTGATTGATGGGCATTTTGGCTGGTTCTATATTTTTGAAATTGCAAATTGTGCTACTATAAACATGCCTGTGCAAGTATTTTTTTCATATAATGAGTTCTTTTCCTCTGGGAAGATACCCAGTAGTGGGATCTCTAGATCAAATGGTGGTTCTTTTAGTTATTTAAGGAATCTCCATACTGTTTTCCATAGTAGTTGTACCAGTTAACTTTCACACCATCAGTGTAAATTTGTTCTCTCTTCATCAATCCATACACCAACATCTACTAGTTTTGATTTTTAAATTAGGGCTATTCTTGCAGAAGTAAGTTGGTATCTCATTTTCATTAATTTCCTGGCACTATTTATTGAACAGACTGTATTTTCACCAGTGTATGTTTTTCGTACCTTTACTGAAAATGAATTCACCTTAGGTGTATGGATTTGTTTTTGGGTTCTCTAATCTGTTCCATTAATCTATGTATCTATTTTTATGCCAGTATTGTTCTGTTTTTATTACTATGGCTATGTAGCATAATTTGAAATCCAGTAATGTAATTCCTACAGTGTTTTTGTTTGTGCTTAGGTTTTGTTGTTGTTTGTTTTTTTGTTTTGCTTAGGATAGTTTTGGCCATTCTGGATCTTTTGTGTTTTCATACAAATTTAAGACTGTTTTTTCTATTTCTGTGAAGAATGTCGTTGGTATTTGATTCAGGGATTGTACTAAGTCTGTAGATTACTTTGGGTAGTATGGACATTTTGACAATATTGAGCCTTCTAGTTCATGAATATGGAACTTTTTCTAATTTTTGGTGTCCTCTTCAATTCTTTTATCAGTGTTTTGTAGCCTTTATTATAGACATCTATCACTTTTTGGGTAAAGTTAATTCCTAGGTATTTAATATTATGTGTGGCTATTTTAAATGAGATTATTTATTTTTCATATTGCTCACTGTTGACATATAGAAATGCTACTGATTTTGTATGTTGATCTTATATACTCCAACTTTACTTATCAGTTATAATAGTTTTCTTGTGGAGTCTTTATGTTTTCCCAAATATAAGGTCATATAATCTGCAAACAAGGATAATTTGACATCTTCCTTTTCAATTTGGATGCTATTATAAATTTATCTTGTCCGATTGCTCTAGCTGAGAATTCCAGTACTATTTTGAATATCAGTGGTAACAGTGAGCACTCTTGTAGTGTTCCAGGTCTTAAAAGAAAGGCTTTCAGTTTTCCACTATTCAGTACGATACTAACTGTGGGTCTGTAAGATATAGCTTTTATTATTTTGAGGTATGTTTCTTCTATCCCCAGTGTTTTTGAGGGCTGTTATCATGAAGGGGTGTTGAATTTATCAATTGCTTTTTGAAAAACTTCAATTTCTGCATGAAATTATCATATGGTATTTATCCCTAATTTGTGGATATGATGTATTACATTGATTGATTAGCATTGTTATTCTATTTTGGCATCCTAGGGATAAATCCCACTTCATCATAACAAATGATCTTTCTAATGTGTTGTCGAATATGGTTTTCTAGTATTTTGTTGATGACTTTTACATCAATATTCATCAGAGATATTGGCCTGTAGTTTCCTTTTTTTAAAATATGCCTTTGTCTGGTTTTGGTATCAGGTAATACTGGCCTCATAGAATTAATTTGGAAGTATTCCCTCCATCTCTATTTTTCTTTATAGTTTGCATAGGACTGGTATAGAATTCAGGAGTAAAGCCATCTGGTCCTGGGATTTTCTTTACAGGGAAATTTTTATTACAGTTTTGATCTTATAACTTGTTATTGGTCTATTCAGGTTTGGATTTCTTCCTGGTTCAGTCTAGGTTAGTTGTATGTATCTAGGAATTTCTCCATTTTTTCTAATTTTCCAATTTATTGACATATAGTTGCTCATAGTAACCACTAATGATCCTTTGAATTTCTGCAGTATCAGTTTTAATGTCTTCTTTTTCACTTCTGATTTTATTAATTTAAGTCATCTCTCTTTTTTTCTTAGTCTGGCTAAAGCTTTGTCAATTTTGTTTGACTCTTAAAAAAACATTTTGCTTAATTGATCTTTTGTTTTCTACATTCAATTCCATTTATTTCTGCTCAGATCTTTATTTATTTATTTATCTTTTACTAATTTGGGGTTTGGTTTGTTCTTTATTTTCTAGACCTTTAAGATTCATTGTTAGATTGTTTAGTTGAAGTATTTTCTCTATTTTGATACAGGCATTTACAGATATAAACTTCCACCTTAGTAATGCTGATATGGTTTGGCTGTGTCCTCATCCAAATCTCAACTTAAATTGTATCTCCCAGAATTCCCATGTGTTGTGAGAGAGACCCAGGGGGAGGTAATTGAATCATGGGGGCTGGTTTTTTCCATACTGTTCACATGATAGCTAATAAGTCTCATGAGAGCTGACGTGTTTATCAGGGATTTCTGCTTTTACTTCTTTCTCATTTTAATCTTGTCACTGCCATAGAAAAAGTGCCTTTTGACTCCCCCCATGATTCTGAGGCCTCCCCAGCCATGTGGAACTTCAAGTCCAATTAAACCTCTTTTTGTTCCCAGTTTCAAGTATGTATTTATCAGCAGCATGAAAACAAACTAATACAGTAAATTGGCACTAGTAGAGTGGGACATTACTGAAAAGATAACAAAAAATCTGGAACGACTTTGGAACTGGGTAATAGGCAGATGTTGGAATAGTTTGGAGGGCTCAACAGATAGGAAAATGTAGGAAAGTTTGGAATCTCCTAGACACTTGTTGAATGGCTTTGGCAAAAATGCTGATAATGAAATGAACAATAAGGTCCAGGCTGAGGTGATCCCAGATGGAGATGAGGAACTTGTTGGGAACTGGAGCAAACGTGACTCTTGTTATGTTTTAGCAAAGAGACTAGCGTCATTTCGACCCTGCCCTAGAGATTTGTGGAACTTTGGACTTGAGAGAGATAATTTAGGGTATCTAGTGGAAGAAATTTTTAAGCAGCAAAGCATTCAAAAGGTGACTGTTAAAAGCATTCTATTTTAAGAGGGAAACAGCACAAAATTCAGAAAATTTGCATCTGTTGATGCAGCAGAAAAGAAAAACCCATTTGTCTGAGGAGAAATTCAAGATGGCTGCAGAAATATGCATAAAGTAGCAATGAGCCTAAAGTTAATCCCCAAGACCATGAGGGAAATGTCTGCAGGACATGTCCGAGATCATGGAAGCTTCTTCCATCACAGGCTCCGAGTCCCAGGAGAAAAAAGGGGTTTCTTGGGCTGGGCCCAGGGTCTCCATGCTGTGTGAAGCCTGGAGTTCCAGCTGCTCCAGCCGTGGTTGAAAGGGGCCAATGTACAGCTCGTGCCATGTCTTCAGAGGGTAGGTTCCATGTGGTGTTGACCCTACAGGTGCCCAGAAGTCAAGATTTGAAGTTTGGGAACCTCTGCCTAGATTTCAGAAGATTTATGGAAACACCTGGTTGCTCAGGCAAAAGTTTGCTGCATGGGCAGGGCCCTCATGGAAAACCTCTGGTAGGGCAGTGTGGAAGGGAAATGTGGGGTTAGAGCTTCCACACAGAGTCCCTACTGGGGCAATGACTAGTAGAGCTGTGAGAAGATGGCCACCATCATCCAGAACCAGAATGGTAGATCCAGTGACAGTTTGCACTGTGTGCCTGGAAAAGCTGCAAACACTAAATGTCATCCCATAAAAGCAGCTGGGAGGAAGGCTGTATTCTGTAAAGCCACAGGGGTGGAGCTACCCAAGACCATGGGAACCCAACTCTTGCCTCAGTGTGACCTGGATGCAAGACCTGGAGTCAAAGGAGATCATCGTGGAACCTTAAAATTTGACTGCCCCACTGGATTTTGGACTTGCATGGGCCCTCTATCCCCTTTGTTTTGGTCAATTTCCCCCATTTGGAATGGCTGTATTTACCAAGTACCTGTACCCCCATTTTATCTATGAAGTAACTAGCTTGCTTTTGATTTTACAGGCTTGTAGGCAGACAAGACCAGCCTTGTTTCAGATGAGACTAGATTGTGAACTTTTGGGTTAATGCTGAAGTGAGTGAAAACTTTGGGCACTGTTGGAAAGGCATGATTGGTTTTGTAATGTGAGGACATGAGATTTGGAGTGGCCAGGGGTTGAATGATATGGTTTGATTGTGTCCCCATCCAAATATCAACTTGAATTGTATCTCCAAGAATTCCCTTGTGTTGTGGGTGGGTAATTGAATCATGGGGGCTAGTCTTTCCAGTGCTATTCTTGTGATAGTTAGTATCATAAGATCTGATGGGTTTATCAGGGTTTCCACTTTTGCTTCTTCCTCATTTTTCTCTTGCCACTGCCATGTAAGAAGTGCCTTTCACCTCCTGCCATGATTCTGAGACCTCCCTAGGCATGTGGATCTTTAAGTCCAATTAAATCTCTTTTTGTTCCCTGTTTTGGGTATGTCTTTATCAGCAGTGTGAAAATAGACTAATACAACTGCTTTTTCTGTATTCCAGAGATTTGGTATGTTGTATTTCTATTATTACTTGTTTCCAGAAATTTTTCAATTTCCTTCTTAATTTCTTCATTGACCCACTGGTCATTCAGGAGCATATTGTGTAATTTTCATGTGTTTGTATTATATAATTTCCAAAATTACTCTTGTTATTGATTTCTAGTTTTCTTCCATTGTTGTCAGAGAATATGCTTAATATTATTTCAATTATTTGAATGTTTTAAGAGTTATTTTGTTACCTAACATATGGTCTGTCCTTGAGAATGATCCCTGTGCTGAGAAAAAGAATCTGTGTTCAGCAGCTCTTGGACAAAATGTTCTGAAAATATCTCTTAGATCCATTTGGTATGTGGTGCAGATTAAGTCTGATGTTTCTTTGTTGATTTTCTGTCAGGAAGATCCAATAATGAAAGTGGCGTGTTAAATTCTCCAGCTCTGATTGTATTAAGACCTATCTCTGTCTTTAGCTATAATATTTACTTTATATATCCGGGTCGTCCAGTGTTGGTTGCATATATATTTAGTATTTTGTCTGATATAAGAATAGTCATTTCTTCTTTTTAGGATTTCACTGGGATGGTCAAGTTGGGCAGATCACTTCGAGACAATCTTTTGGAATATCTTTTTCCATCCCTTTATTCTCAGTCTATGTGGGTCTTTATAGGTGAAGTGTGTTTCTGGTAGCCAACACATCAATAGGTCTTATTTTTTTCAACCATTCAGCATGTCTATGTCTTTTGCTTTGAGAGTTTAGTCTATTTACATTTAATGTTATTATTGGTGAGTAAGGACTTACTCCTGTCATTTTGTTATTTGTTTTCTGGTTGTTTTGTGATTTTCTCTTTCTTCTTTCTTGTTTTCTTTGTCTTCCTCTAGTGATTTTCTCTGGTGACATAATTTAGTTTCTTTCTTTTTATTTTTGGGTGTTTATTGTATGTTTTCTGGTTTGTGATTACCATGAGACTTGCAAATATTTTCTTATAAGCCATTATTGTATCCTTCTAACAATGTAACATTATTTGCATAAACATACAAACAAAATGAAAGCTAATAAAATTATATGCCTTAACTTTGCCCCCCCTCCACTTTTTAACTTTCTGTAGTTCTATTTATATCTTATTGTATTGCCTATGTCTTGAAATGTCATTGAAGTTATTACTTTTTATTGGTTCATTATTTAGTCTTTCTACTTATCATAAGAGTAGTTTACATACCACAGTTACAGTGTTATAATATTCTGTGCTTTTCTGTGTACTTATTACCAGTGAGTTTTACACCTTCAGGTGCTTACTTATTGCTCATTAATGTCATTGTATTTATTTTATTTATTTTATTTTAGAGAGTCTCACTCTGTTGTCCAGGATGGAGTGCAATGGCACAGTCTTGGCTCACTACAACCTCCATCTCCTGGATTCAAGTGATTCTTTTGCCTCAGCCTCCTGAGTAGGTGGGATTACAGGCATGCACAACCATGTTTGGCTAATTTTTTTGCATTTTTTAGTAGAGATGGGGTTTCACCATGCCAGCTACCCTTCTCTCAAACTTCTGGCTTCAAGTGTTCTGTCCATCTTGGCCTCCAAATGTGCTGGGATTATAGGCATGAGCCACTGTGTCTGGCCAGTGTCTTTTTCTTTCTGATTGTGATACTCCCATTAGCATTTCTTGTAGTTCAGGTGTAATGTTGATGAAATCCCTCAGCTTTTGTTTACCTGGTAAAATCTTTATTTGTCCTTCATATGAGTTTAAAGGATATTATTGCCAGACATACTATTTTAGGGTAAACTGCCTTTTTTTTTTTTTTAACTCAACACATTAACTATGTCATGCCACTCTCTCCTGACCTGTAAGATTTCCACTGAAAAGTCTGCTGCTAGATGTATTGGGACTCCATTGTATTTGTTTCTTGTCTCCTGCTGCTCAGGGGACTGTTTCTTAATTTTTGACCTTTGGGATTGTATTATTAAATGCCTCAGAGGCTGTCTTCCTTGGGTTAAATCTGCATTGTGTTCTGTAACCTTCTTGTACTTGGATATTTATATTTCTCTCTAGGTATAGGAAGTTCTCTGTTACTATCCCTCTGAAAAAGCATTCTACCCCTGTCTCTTTACCTTCCCTTTAGGGCTAGTAACTCTTAGATTTGCCCTTTTGAGGTTATTTTCTATATCTTGTAGGTATTCTTCATTTTTAACATTCTCTTTTCATTTGTGTGTTCTGACTGTGTATTTTCAAATAGCCTATCTTCAACCTCACTAATTCTTCTGCTTGATCAATTCTGTTATTAAAATACTCTGATACATTCTTCAGTATGCAAATTATGTTGTTCAGCTACAGAATTTATATTTGAGTCTTTTTAATTATTTCAATATCTTGGTTAAGTTTATCTGATAGAATTCGGAATTCCTTCTCTGTGTTATCTTGAATTTCTTTGAGTTTCCTCAACACAGCTCTTTTGAATTCTCTGCCTGAAACATCACAAATCTCTGTTTCTCTAGGATTGGTTCCTGTTGCCTTACTTAGTTGATTTAATGAGATAATGCTTTCCTGGATAATGTTGATGCTAGTAGATGTTCTTTGGTGTGTAGGCATTGAAGGTGTCTGTATTTATGATAGTTTTCACTATCTGAGCTTATTTGTAGCCATCCTCCTTGGAAAGGCTGTCCAGATGTTTGAAAGTGCTTGGGTGTTATGATCTAACCTGTGTCTGCTTTAGGGGAAATCCAAAGTCAAGTAACATTGTGATTCTTGCAGACTCATAGAAGTACTACCTTGATGGTCTTGGACAAGATCTAGGAGAATTTTCTAGATTACGAGACAGAGACTCTTGCTCCTTCCCTTACTTTCTCCCAAACAAAGTCTCTCTGTCTGTTCTCAGCCACTTAAAGCTGAAGGTGGAGTGACACAAGAATCCCTGTTGCCACCACTGCTATGACTGTGCTGGGTCAGACCTGAAGCCAGCACAGTGCTGGGTCTCACTCAAGGCTTGCTGTAAACAGTCTCTAGCTACTGCCTATGTTCACTCAAGGCCCTGGGCCTCTACAATCAGTAAATGGCAAAGTCAGCCAAGCCTACTGTGTTTTTCCCTTCAGGGTGTCAAGATTCCCCAGATCCCACATGAGTCCAGATGTGCTGTCCAGGAGTCAGGGACTATAGTTGAAAACCTTAGAAGTCAGCCTGGTGTTCTATTATATTTCATTTGAGCTGGCACTCAAATCACAAAAATGCAGTTCTTCCCCCTCTTTTCTCTCTTTTCCAAAGGCAGAGGAGCCTCACCATATAACCCCTACCACTCCAGGCTGTGAAGTGTACTGTCAGACTACCAACCAATGTTCCCTTAAGTCCCGAAGGCTCTTAAGTCATCTTGTGATATATGTTGTTTGTCCTGGGATTCACCCTTCAGAGGAGTGGGCTCCTTTCTGGCCCAGTTCAAGGCCAGCAATGCCATCTAAGAGTCACGTCCTGGAATTGGGAACCCCAAAAGCCCACTTGGTGCTCTGCTCCTCTGTGGCCATGCTGTTACTTAAGGTGCAAGACAAAATCCCCTATTTTTCCCTCTGCTTTTCTGAAGCAGAAGGAGTTTTGTCCCATAGGTACCGTAGCCGATATTGTTTTGAGTCTCACCTGAAGCCAGCAAGTCTCAGAGGTTCAACCAAGACCTTTGATGTAGTTCCTTGGTATCGCTGCTGATTACTCACTGCCCAAGGGCTCTTCAGTTAGCAGGTGATGAATGATGATAGGAATGGGCCTTTTCCTTCAAGGCAGCAGGTTCTTTTCTGGCCCAGGGTATGTCTAGAAATGATATCTGGGAGCTAAGGCATGAACAGTGGCCTCATGACTCTGTCTTGTACCCTATTCTACTTTGTTTGAGCTGGTAGCCGAGATGCAAGACAAAGTCCTCCCCGCTCTTCTCTCTCCTCTCCTCAAGCAGAAGAAAGGGATCTCTTTTGGAGCCGAAAGATGTGTAGCCTGGGGTTAGGAAAGAGGTGATGCCAGCACTCCCTTGACCCTGCTACAGCTGGTGTCTCCTGTGTCTGCCCAGTCCACTGTCTCTGGGCCCAGTTCAGCCCTAGGACTCGCCTAAGAGTTGCAGTCCTTATGGCCTAGACTGCCTTTCAAGTTTCCTTGGAGATAAGAGAGTGCTGCAGCCCACGGTGGTAAGATTTGTGGGAACTCAAGTTTGGATCCTCAAGCTGGGATGGGTGATTCTCCTCTGGCTAGGGCTACTTTAAATGCTTCCTCCATGGGCAGGCATCAGTTGAGTTTGGTCTGGTTTTCCTTTCTGCTCTAACAGTACCACACTGAGTTCAAGCCTCACAATTGCTGTGTTTTCCCTCCCCCAGTCCCCAGAAAAGCCCTCCACACCGTGCAGCTGCTGCTGCCAGGGGTGGGAGGTGGGGTGGCATTGGTGATTCAGGACTCTTTTTTAAATCTCTTAAGTGCTTCTTTCAGAAATATAAAGTTAAAAGCAGTGCTATGAGTGATCACTTGGTTTTTGGTTATCATGAAGGTGCTTTTTCTGTGTAGATGGTTGTTAACTTGGTGTTCTTGTTGAAGGGTGGGGGATGATTGATGGAGCCTTCTATTCCACCATCTTTCTCTGTTTTCTCTATTCTGTGAGAGTTTAAATGTCACATCTGTTTTTGACATCCAAATATCAGTAATTTTCTTTTGCTTTGTAAACATGTGGCCACAAACCAGACACATAAATATTAAAGCTATAATCATTTAAAACTTTTTAGATTGAACTTCTAACTTCTGTTATAAATCTGTCACCTAAAGCCTCTTTGTTACCCAGTGTGTGCTTTGAAGACCAGCAGCATCAAAATCGCTTGTGAATAACATAGAAACGTAAAATCTCAGTCCCATCCCATATGAACAGTATCATAATCTGTATTTTAACAAAGTACCAAGTGATCTACGTGCCCACAAAAGTTTCATGTAACAGAAAGAATAACAAGCTGGGATTTAAGCCCAGCTCTGCTCCTTTGGCTTTCCTGTCTGTTTCTTCAGCTACAAAGAGCAATAATTCTGACATGACTACCTCAGAGTTAATATACAAATGATATTAGCATTTATGTGAAAATATTATGAAATTAAAGATATTAAGATAGCTTAAAACAATATGGTGGTTGATCGTCTTAGAAAAAGATTTAAGGGTGGAAAAGTAAAAAAGGAAAACAGATGAGAAGGTAAGCAATGCAATGAATGCAAACCAAAAAGTTATCCTGGATTATCCCAGTGGGCCCTAAATCCAATGACAAGTTTTCTTATAAGAATAAGGCAGAGGGATATTAGACCTAAGAGGAAGAGGCAATTTGACCAAGGAGGCAATAATAGATGTGATGTAGCCATGAATAAAGGAAAGTCTAGTGCCCCCAGAAGCTGGAGAAAGCAATAAATGAAATCTCCTCGAGAGCTTTCTGAGGAAGCACAGCCCTGATGACACCTTGACTTTGGACTTCTGGCATCCGAAACTGAGAGGAAAATAAATACCTTTTGTATAAAGCCACGAAGTTTGTGACAATTTGTTATGACAGCCCATAAAGATCGGGAAAAGGAAAGAAAGGCAACTATGTCAAATAAGTAACCACGAACTCACATACTGTGTACTTTGCAAACAAATGGTAATTCTCTGTCCAATAGAAAACAATAATGCTGAAGATAATAACAGGAACAACAACTAGTAATAATAATGAGTTGTACACACTTTATTTTTAAACTTTTTAGATGATTTTTAAGATGTAGAATCTAGATCATTTTTTCTTTGTATATGTCAAGAAATTGACACTGAAGCTAGTTACCTCTACCCAATCCAAAAATTCTGTAGATAGTTAACTGGGGGGAGGAGAAAACCAAACAATGTTTAGTGACATATTTTTTTTTAAATCTAGCCAAGCAAACACAAGTAAACTAATCAACACGTCTCAATGTATAGTTTCCTAAGGCTGCCATTCTCAAGTTATTTCATTCCTTTGCATTTTACTGTGCTTTCTCTATATTTTCTTTGCTCATTTATTCTCTCTTCTTTTCACTCCACTTACTCCCTCCTAATTCCTGTTCCTGCTTTATTTTTCAGCTTAAATAAAATCTCTTCTAGGAAGCTGTTTTTGGGCCGAGCCATTGATCTCTCATCTACCACTGTAACCAATCTCACCTCCCAGTTACTCACCCACTAATGTACACAAACACAGAGAGTAGGATGCCTTTATGCTGTGGACACACTACATTCATCACAGCATATTAATAACTCTGTAGAGTGTGAACACACTGCATACCTGACCGCATATTATTAATAACTCTGTACAGTGCATGTTTACTTGCGTTCTTCCCTCAATGGACTATATCCCCATCATGAGCAGAACATAGCAGGGAAGGTATTTTAGAATGAATAAATACATGAATAACCTTTAAAAATGCCAACTACCACTTATAAAGTGTTATCGGTCTGCCAGACATTGTTCTAAGTGCTTTATGTGTATTAATGCATATCCTTACAAATGACCTGTTACATACTATCGATGTTCCCATTTTATAGATCAAAAAACTGAGGCAAAGAAAAAAAAACTTTAGGGCAAAGTAACATAGGAAGTAAATGGTAGAACCAAGTATTTGCATCCATGCACTCCCACTCCAGACTCCAGGTTCTTAACCATTATTTTAAAAACATAACAACTAACACATAATTTATCACATACCAGACATTCTTCTAACTCATCTACATATGTTGATACATTTAATCTTCAAACATTCATTCAACAAGTGAATGACACAGGCATAACTAGCACTAACAGTACCTGCATGGCTAAAACTTGGGGGCATGAATGAAGACCTCTTTCTGCCAGACAACTGTTTATTGTGAATTGATAGGCAATACTATCAATTCATATTTGTGAATCAATTGTATTCAAAGCATTAGCTCACATAAGGTAACCTCTTTTTTCTCTGGGGCCAAATAATTTAAAATAATAACATGAGCAACATTACTTTCCAGTTTTATTTTACATTTTAAATCGTATGTTGTGTGAAATTGTACCCAATTTCAGCCCACCCCAGAATTCCAAGGTAACAACTTGCAAAGAAGCCCTTTAATAACTAGAATTAGCGTTTCGGTGGATTTTTATATGGCAGATGTAGCATGAGTAATGACCCTCTACGACTCAGTAAGATATGATGATGAAAACTTAAGAGCTTCATGTTGAAAGAGTCCTGACTGGAAGTCAAAAGAGCCAGCTTCAACCTCTGACACTAACTGGAGGACAACTTTCCCTGGACCTTAGTTTTTGCATCAGTGAAATTGCGTGGTGAATGAGGGTGTATGTGAGCTCTTTATAACCCTAGATGCCTAATTCTGTAAAGCTAGAAACTACTCATGAAATGTAGTCTAATTATTTTATAATATCTCTTCCAGCTAGCTTGGGAACACTAATAAACTGTGGCTCTCTTTTCCCGGTTGGTGAGACATATAAGATAAAAACATGAGCATTATTTACCCAGGATCACAGATATGACTAGTAAGGAGGACTCTGTCTATAAAAATCATAGCATTGAATACAAATTCCTTTGAGAATATCAATAGCATTCCGTGTATGAGCAGGAAATTACCGTCATGATACCAGTTGATAGCATGTTCACAGAGTATTAATTATGAGGCAGTGCTAACTGAATAATACATGGCAGTTATTAAGAGGAGATTTTCAAGTGTTGATATGCTATGACTCAACTGCCAGTCAGTAATGAGATAACACACTACAGAGCCCAGGTACAAAGAACTGCCAGTGCCAGTGATAAGGTTGCGTGATGGCTATCTGGAACCAAAAATCATGGTCTATGCAGGGTATGAGCTAAGGTTTATAAAGAGAAAATCTTCTGGCAGAAAGAGCTACAGAAGTAGTTATAAACCACACATCACATCCTGTAAGCTGTTTTCATGGATCCTGGGTGCAGAGCTAATGAGGCCAGGATAAAACCTCCATAGGAAGTCATTTTACAAGATTTGGTTTCCTTTTCCGGCATTGTGTAGAATAATAGTAAATATCAAATTTCAACAGAATTACTAAATAAGTAAAGAAGAACTTCTCTACGTCCTGAGTAAAGGAGACAATAGAAAAATAAATAAAGGGACAAACGAATATGTTTTTAGAGCTTCTTACAAGAAAATATGGTTTTAATGAATGTTACTAAGTATGAAGAAGTCAGTCATGTCATAAGCTCAGGAAGCATCAAATGAACTAAGCATTTATTTTTAGCTCTAGCAAGAGTAAAGAGAATGCACTAAAATATTACCATGGCAAACATGAAGCTAAAAATGATATCACAGTCACATGCTTTATTTTTAACAACAAAAAAAGTGGATTAACATTGACTTACAGTATTTCCCTGAAATATAAGACATCTCTCTCTTTTTAGTTAAAGGTCATTTAACCAGCAAGGCAATGGCCTTGTAAAAAAACTCCTGATGATGCTGTTAAGGAATGTACCTTCTAGCATGGATGCAGGGCAGGAAGCAGCAATAGGAGTTCCAAGTCAACAGACATAAATCAATGAAAATAGAAAAGATTCGGAAAACTATTTTAATTATTTTGCGTTCTTTATTAGGCTATTTTCATGGTCTCAGTAGTCACTAAAAGCATTCACAGAGAGCACTCTTCTTGATAGAGGAAAATTAATTCAAATAAAAGACCACACTAAATGTAGAACCCAAGTCTTTTCGAAATGAAAGGGGCCTGAATGATGTTCCAGTAACTCTTGGGAAATTTTTTAAAGGAACAATTTTGTTTCTCAGAGCAGCCTACTCTCTGACATAGTCCAGCTGTCCAGTTAGGTAAGCCAGTGCAATCAGGGAGAACACAGATAACAAGATAAACAGTTACAAAAAATCACTCGGAAAAAAAGGGGTTACTGTCAAGTAATTCAGACTTTGTAATATGAAAGTGTCAATGTGATGAAACTGCTGATAAAATAGCCTGCAGTCATTTTTCCAAAGCAGGAAGATGGCAGTAATATTTTTACATAAGCAGACCAACCATGCTTGTTTACTACAGGATTTCCACAGTTATTACTTAGAAAGACACAGAAGCAGTATTTCTGAGCTACTGAACAGCAATACAACACACAAATTTTACAATGGGTAAGCCAGCCTACAAAAGGGAAGAGATGTTTTTCATGACATCTTTCTCCTGTCAATGTATAACCTCCCCAGAATGAAAGATGGAACAAGGTATCCCACATACTAACCATGACTGAAAATGTAACTCTTGCCCCTTGGAACAAGCTTTTATGTACAGTCAATCTCCTGTTATCCATATCAATGAATGGGGGCAATCACACAGGAAATTCATAATTATGGATACTGAATAACACAGTATTTGGTTTTATATGCCTGGAGCTAGATTCAAATGGGAGTGAAATCTGGAATATATTTGTAAATCTACTGTGAAGAATTCGACTATGTCTTCTTGTAGTAATCAAATTGGAAAAGCCACTCAGCTTCCAAATTCTCCTTTCACTCTTTCCAAACCATATGAGAAATTATTACCCAGCCTAATACAAAGTAGCCCTGGAAAGCCGAATATACAAACTTGCTTTTTTCGGCAACTCTCATAGCAAAAATCTAAATGAATTATCCAAAGAGCACTTTATTCCAGGTTTCTTTCTGTCTGGCTAGAATGGGGAAAAGAAATTTCTTTATGTAAGTTGTTATAGTACATAATTATAGAGGTAAAAAAAATCAATAAGATGATTGTGAAAGAAATATGTTCTTACCCCCAAACCAAATGAAAATAAAAACAACATAGAAGGTATTCATTCAAAATCAGGCAGACCAACGAAAGTCATGGTTAAAAGAAACCATAGATTTATATAACCCAAACACATCATTTTATGGATGAAGAAATTATCAACCAATGAATTGAAATCTTTACTTCAGTTATGGTGTGTAGACCAAGTGTAAGCATCACCTGGGAGGTTATTAGAACTGTACAATTTCAGGCCTCATTTCAGAGCCAGAAATCAGAATATGCAGTTTAACGAAATCTCCACCCCAGATAATTTGTATGTACATTGAGGTTTAAGAAGTACTTGTTAAAATACTTCTCCAAGATATCATTAATCATTTGCCATGTACATGTTACTCAATGTCAAATGTGTCAAGAAACCTTTCTTTGAGGAAGAAGAATTCAAGCATACTTCCCTCTTTCACAGTGAACCAACTATTCCCATAAGATAAATTAATTATTTTTGAATTCTGCATTACTTCTTTAGGCCTTTTGTACCCAAGTTATCGAATTACTATTTTAGTGCAAATCAGCATTGACAGAAAGTAATTTTGGCATTGAAAGAATCAAGTTTATTCCATGATAAATTCTACAATTCCTTATTTCCTTATTATCCCTGGCTAGGAACCAGGTCCTAGCTTATTCCATTTATTTGTCCACTCTAAAGCAGGGAATAAGGAAGCACAGTACATATTTATTCAATCGATTATTGGAAGGCAAGCAAAGAACCAAGTTCTTTGTGGTCGGTAGCATTTGTGTTAATATTCCTTCAAGAACAAATACTAGATCATTTTGAAGTCTACTTTTAGTACACTCTCTTTTATTGGTGGTCAGAAACTGCTTCTTGCTCTCCACTTCAAACTCCTCAGCCAATGGAGCCGATCCTATACTCTAAACAAGTGGTTCTCAACCTGAGGTGATTTTGCCCCACAGGGGACATTTTGCATTGTCTGGAGATATTTTTGGATGTTACAACTGTGAGGAGGTGAGTGCTACTGACATCTGTGGAGGAGAGGCCAGCGATGCTACTCAATATACTATGCAGTCCCAGACAGCCTTCCACAACAAGGAATTAATTATCCCATCCAAAAATGCCATGAGTGCTAATATTGAGAAACCCTTGCCTAGACCCATTCCCAAACTTTTGTAGTCCTTTCTCCCCCTGATTCAGCTATTGCCCTCTATCTGCTGGCTGAGCCATGTCCCAGTTATTAAGATTAATCTCGTCTTTAGATAAGAGATCCATTGCTGGCTTGATGGCCTGATCACTGGGTTTCTGCTTCATTCTCAGAATCTAGGCTCTATATTTTGTCTCCATAGTTTTGAGTAACTCAAAGGTTACAAGCTTATGTTACTTTTGCTCATTGTCTTCCTAGGTCTCGTCCTCTAATATCGTATGACTGGTCTTCATATTAGCTATCAGACTTCCCTTACTATTCCCTTCTTTTAGGTTTCCCAATTTTATTCTCCAACTTTCTTGTGGGGATCGCTCCCGTTCGCGGTGCTTAGCTGTACCATGGCCATTTTGAGCTTGAGCCCATACACGTTTCACCTCTCCCTGGAGGCTGTTGAGCTGAGGCAAAGGGGGAAGTGTTGATGCATGACTTCTGCAGAATACTAATTTACTATTAGAACAGGACGCTGAGCTCAACCATGGTGGTTTCATGAGTCATTGTGCGGGTTTGACATGGTGTGTTTCTCAATTCCTGTTTCTGCAAACGTTTTATGGCTCTGTTTACCCCAAGTGGGTCTAGCTGTGCTGCACGTTCCTTTATTTACTGTTTAATGTCACAATGTAGCTTACGTCACAGATTTCTGTTCCCTTATTTACTGTTTAATGTCACAATGTAACTTACGTCATCAAAGAACTAAAAGGTATATAATCAGGCTTATGCACACAATAAACTTGCTATTCTGGCCTTGCCGGAGTAGTCCTCCAGACCCCGCTGTCTGTCTGTCTTTTCTTCCTCGCACTCTCTCTTCCAGGTTGTGAACATCTCCGAGTTGGGGCGAGGCCTCCCGCAGGCCGGGAGCCTCCCAGCAGACGTGCCGGTCCTCGACACTTTCTGTAGGGTTAGCTGATTATCCCTGGGTTTGACACTGTCATTAAACTGAAAACCCCATTTCAGTAAGCATTCGTTATAAAAACCCTGTCAGCTCTAGTCTTGAAAATGGTTCTTTGACATAAATACTGTGATAACACAGTGTTATAAATTTTATTTTAGCCCAAATATATGATAAGTTTGATGAGAATAAATATAATATAGTTATTAATATATTGATTTCTTTTGCCAATGATGTAGAAGGAAGTAAATGCAGCACTTTGAAAATGTAGATTGGCTTTCATTCAATATCTGACATTTTCCAGATCAGCATTTCAGTTAAAAAAAATACATAATGACAAATAATTACTTTGGTATTTCAATTCAGTTGTAACTAAAGGGTAATTTTAGGAAGAAGAAATGGTAAGCATAAGCAAAAAAATGAACTAAAGCGTAATAAATTAGCCAACCCCCTAAAATTCATTATCAAAAAGAGCTACAACATTTTCAAGTTCTCAAAAAAAAAATGATTATATGGAGATTTTCTTTGAATTCAAGCACTTACAGTTTTATTTTAAAGTCACAAATAGCTTGTTTAAAGCAGTTGACTATATTAGCTGTTGTGACTGCTCTGCAGTGATGTATCTAAACATTTAAAAAAGACTTCAGAATTTTTTATTTTCTATTTACAGAGACAAAAGAGGAATCATTATTAGTTTTTTTGCCATGTCATATTAATAATCAGTGTTTATAGGTCAAACTAAACATAATCCAAAATTACATTTCTATAAAGAGTTCTTATTATAGAGATAAAGCATCTTCTCTTAAATGTTGTACATTTTCCATTTCTAAGCAGTTTAGATGAAATGAAATGGAGACCCATGAGGTAGATAAATGAGACTGATTAAGAGAACAAGCCAGTCATTTAATCCCAGGAATAAGAAGCGATGTCTAAGCAGGAATTCATGAATGATAAAAGTTTCAAGGAAAGCACTCTACATGCCTGAGTATATGAGTGTGTTATTTCAAACACTGTCAGAGTCCATTCAGCTGGAGGGTAATATTTTGCTTATCATCACTCCTATTTTAGGATGTACTATAATTTAGATACAGTGAATAGTGATCACTACGTAAGAGAACTACTATTTCCTTTGCCATAATAGGAGTTTCTTTATAATAAAATTTATTTTCATATAGTCATGGCATACATGATGCTTTCATTTTCATTCATTTCATTAGAGATTATAGCCTTGGGTGACAGAGTTATTTTATTTTTCTTCAGAGTACATTAAGTCATAAAAGTCTGCAGACTACTCCTAGACTTGTGTTCTACTTTACTATAAAACAGCAAACAACTGAGACTTTTATGATATGTTCATAATGTTAACACATTGCTAGCCATAGGAGTTCCTATTTCAGGAGTTCATATTTTAGTTACATTTTCTCAGAAAATTTGAAACCTCTAAATCTAAAAAAATATAAATACCCTAAAGTACACTTTAAAAAAGCAAGCAAAAGTTTTGTTTATAAGATTTAGTGTAACACTACTTTTTGATTTGGTTTGGTTTGATTTGTTTTTGCATCAAAGATGATGCTAAGAGTTAACTGGAACTTTCAACTTTCCAATTAATAGAGTTAACTGAACTCTTCTCTAGTTTTTTTCTTACTTGTTGAACACTATGTTGCTTTGATTGTGAAAATCAGAAGTCCTAGCCGGTGGATGAACAGAAAGGAGCAAAAATACAAAGTATAAGTTATTTTATAGTTTTTTAGTCCATAGTAGAATAAAGTTGTCTTTTTAATTAAAATACAAAACATAAAACATTTCAGCAGTATCCTCTCACCCATGTTTCTGGGTTTTGGGTTGTTGCTGTTTTGTTTTGTTTAAGAAGCATCCGTGTGATGAAAAATAGTTTTACTGTCACTTATTCCAGACATTAGTTAGTTACAAGGCTTGGCTTTTTCACCGACAATGTTAGGTGTCAAATCCTACTCCCTCTAGTCCCTCCGAGCTCACCACGTGGCCCAACTGAAAGCCCTAATGAATGATTGCCTCTTTCCAATAAGCAGAAAGCTAGCTCTAAGAAGTACTTAACGACATTCACAATTGAAAATCTTTCCTAAAAATCTGTTTATGGAATAATTAGCCTAATTAACGAGTTTGCAATGAAGTCACTTTTAACAACATTCTGTGAAAGAGATTAAAGGTGAAAAGGAAACAAGCAGAACAAACAACACTTTGAGATTTTCAGGTCAGTAGTTACACTAACAATTGTCACAACTTCCCCTGAAAGGGATGCTACTTGGAGTAGGAATCAAAAAAGAAAATGTGTGATTGGTCACCTCTAAGGCTTTCCTCTGCTTTTCTGAAGAGCTTGGCCATAAAGCCACAAAGGGAGCAGCTTACTAAGTCATAAAGCCTCTTGATATTTTTAAGGCACCTGTATTTGTTTTCTATTGCTACCATAACAATTTGCTACAAACTCGGAAGCTTAAAACAACACCCGTTTTTCATCTCATAGGGTCTATAGTTCAGAAATTCAGCTGGACTAGACAGGGTTCTCTGCTGAGAGTGTCATAAGGTTGAAATCAAGGTGTTAGAAAGTCTGTGTTCCTTTATTCCAAGTTTTGGGGAAGAGCCTTCTTCCAAGCTCATTCAGGTTGTTGGCAGAATCCAGTTTCTTATAGTTGTGGGACCGAGGCTCCTGCTCTCTTGCTGGCTGTCAGCTGAGACTTCCTTTCAGCTCCTATTGGATATCCACATTCCTTCTCACATGACTCCCTCCATCTTCAGAGCCAGCAAAGGCGCATTGAATCACCCTTGTTACTCAGATTTCTCCTGCTGGAGAAATCTCTTTGCTTTTAAAGGGGTCATGTGATTAGGTCAGTCTCACTTAGATCACATGTGTATTTTATAGTCAATTGAACTGGACATTAATTACATTAGGAAAATCTCTTCATGATAGTATGTAGATCAGTGTTTGATTAAATAAACCAGGCACAGAAATCTTGGGCAGTTTGGGGGAGGAGAGGATATATTTAAAATTCTTCATGCCACAACCCCTCTTCCTTTAAGAGAAAAAATCTCCAGGATGGACAATTTGGATTTAAGCCTCTGCCTGTCCCACTTGTTAATCCTTTGTGCTGTGAACAATTGTAGAATCTTATGTAGCAGCCTTGAGCTATAGCTTCTAGGGGTCAAGAAGCATTGCCTTTACCATTTGACTTCCTACTCTCCTTAGAACTTTTCCTGTCCTGCTCAATCCTATTTATTAAACAGATCCTATCTTCATTACTTACCTCCTCACCGTCTTCCTAACACTAATATTTATTTTCCTGTATTTGACATTTTTAATGTGCATTTGATAATAATTTGTACAAAACAGTTGCTCTGGAATACATCTTCTATGGCTAACTTATTTCTGCCATTGGAGTCATGTTTTCCCCCGTGAAGTGTGCCATTCAAGTGGATCTTCTTCAATAATTTCTGATTCTATTTTCAACTAAATGAAAATCATAAGTTCATGAGAGTAGCTTATATATTTTTCTTCATTTTTTACTGCCCAAAAATGTGGTTGCTAAATTCAAATATAGACAATGGCCAATTAAAGATTATATAATTGTGCCACTGATGTTATTACTAAAGGTATGTTAAATCACATTTAATTTTGCATGTGTGTTTTGGAAAGAAGCTTTACAGTTGAGAAAACATCCATAAGGGTAGAAATAGAATACACACAGAAAATTATGAAAAAAATGCTTTTAATAGATCTGGTAGAGATTCAGAAAAAACAATTGTTTAAATTAGCACAATCCTTAGGCCTGAATTGTCTGGGATCTAGAAAGAACATTATTCACCTTTCAGGTGTGTTAAACTTTTAATGGACTGAGACCTCATCCAGAAAACATGGGGATTTATGCTTTCTCCTGGACAGAAAAGCATGTATCAACTTCTTCACTTGCAAAGTGTCACAGTCATTGGCCAGGAAAACTACAATTTCTATACAAATGCTAGATGATCATAATCCCTCCTCACACAATTAACATTCCTTTCTCATGTATGGACATTGCAATTCATAAAATGGCTTATCACACCCATCTCAGAGGATACATAAGTATATCGCAGCAAGGTCTTTCGCATTCTAAGAGGAGTTAGATTATTAAAAGCACAGATACAGAACGCTGACAAGAATGTGTGTTTTCACAAAAGAGTGTGTATTTTCACTGAATAGTATATATTGCAAATTGATACAATGCAGTTTGGTAGAAAAGACGCTAATTTAAATTTAGGATATGAGGATGTTAATTCAAGCCCTGTCTCTAAATATAAGCTCCTTTATTTAGCTTGAATCTCAGTTTCATCATCAGTAAAATGGGAATACAAGTCTAGATGTTTTTTTTAAGGTCTCAGTGAGTTGAGATGCTATGGTGACAGCTAACCATGGGTTGAGTGTATATGCCACATCTGCGTAAATGTTCACTTCCTGGGCAAACTGTTATTAGAACAAGTTATGCTCCAGGGAAGACTTCTGGGAGTCAAGAGAACTTAGCTGTCAATCTGATTCTACCATGAATGTGGTATAACCCTGGTGGCTTTGTCTCTCAACCTCATTTCCTCATCTCTAAAATTGGACTAAGGCTTTCGATAGCCACTTAATAGTGTTATTTGTTGAGAATCAAATAAGATAAGAGACATGAGCCTGCTTTGAAAAGCTTAAAATCATATATAAATATAAGGGATAATCAATGTATCCTAGCAAGTTTCTTCAATAAACAATTTATTCTGCCACTCAGTTAATGGGTGTTTTCATGAATAAGTTATTTAAATGAATCAGGCCTCAGTTTTCTCATCCATAAAATGAAGATGACCTAGATTAGTGATTTTAAGGGCATTTTTAAATTTTTTAGCAGCAGAACTCTGACTTAAAGTGGAAACTTAGATATATTTCAGCCAAAAAACAAAGCAATTCTAACTGAGTATGACCCAGAGCCTTGCCCTTCAAGCTGCCTTCTCATTGCAACCCATACCTTATCTTCTCATGCATTTCCATAAAACCCTGCAACTCTGAGGGATACAGAGTGAAAATATCTGAACCAGATAACCTTAATCTGTCTTCCAGTTTCAAATATCTGTTTAAAATTATGACAACTGAAGAGAGCTAGTCACTGGTTTTTACACAGAATATTTCCGTTCTAAGAAATGAATAGGAAGTAAATTAAACATTTTTAGTAACTTTTTCTTCATTCATTTGCCCTTTGATTTCTGTACTTTAACAGACCATGATGTCTTCTCAGTTATGAAATTAAGCTTGTTGTCATAAAATACATTTACTATTTCTACTTCATTAGATAACAAAGCACATAAATTTAAATTTTTCATTTAAAACATCATTCTAAACAACTACTTCCAATGCTCCATCATAAGAAGTAGTTATTACTAGCTACAAAAATAATTGTGAAATTTATATAGCAAAACTGACAAATTTTACAACACTCGCCAAGAAAACCCAATACCCTACTGATATCAGTAAATGCATGGAAAGTCCCAGATCCATTAGGCTGACCCATTTTAGAATATGGCATTTTATTTCTTCCCAAGTGATCAAAACTAAATTTGCAACCTGAAAATTGTATAGCTTTGTAGTGCTTTTCTTAAAAAGATATTGAAAATAGTTGGTTATAAGTGAGCTAAAAATAGGTAGTGCCACTATTCAAACAATGTACGTAATTAATGAATAAGCACTTCCTGTACACCCAGTACACATACCTCAGGAGTTCAGAATGCCACTTAAAAGAAGACATGCATTTGTCTTAAACTTACAACAAAGTTCACCACCGAGGCCAACATTTACAGCTACTAGGGATATTCTGCTATCCATTAGAAACATAATTTTATAACTAATTGAAAGGGTGTATATATATATATATGTGTGTATATATATATATATTTATATACGTAGTTAACTTTAGAAAAAATGTCTCATGGGTTTTTTAAAAATGGCAAAAGTTAGTGCTATAAATTCCTTCATTATTTTTCAAAAATGACTTTGGATTATAGAATAAAATTATAAATGTTATTTATCTATTAAGCACATTATTTCCTTCAGAGAGTTTAATTAAAAAATACTAAAAATAAGTGTTTTACTTTGTATACCAAAGATAAAATTCTAAGCCTCACAGCTGACTGATGGATCTTCCCCTCAGCCAAGGGCATTCCAAAGTTAACCTGAAAAACTAGTTCAGGCCACAGTGGGAAGTGGGAGTCAGACCTGCCTTAAAATACCCTCCTCCCTTTGGCATTTAGGCACCGCTGACCAGCATTAACATTAACACAAAGACCTTAAGACTGATAGAATAGACTCTTTAAGTCTATAAGAAACATTCCTTTCTATTCATTCTATTTGCATAATGTGAACCTTGGTCTCCACAACCTCTTAACACAGACATTCCCTTCTATTTATTCTAGGTCTTTATACAATAACTTCACTCTTTCAACCAATTGCCAGTTAGAAAATTCTTGAGTCCACCTATGACCTGAAAACCCCTGCTTCAAGTTGTCCCACCTTTCCAGACCAAGCCAGTGAACACCTTATGTGTATTGATTGATGTCTTATGCCTCCCTAAAATATATAAAATCAAGCTGAAGCCAGACTGCTTTCAGCACATGTTCTTAGAATCTCCTAGGGGTGTGTCAAGGCCATTGGTCACTTGTATTTGGCTTAGAATAAATCTCTTCAAATATTTTACAGGGTTGGACTTCTTTTGTCAACAACTGTTAATATTTCCTACACTGAAACTATTTTGAACCTTAGCCAAAAGAAACACTGGTTTAAATATGTGGCTTTAGTGTTCATGGTTGACTGTTATCAGTCAAAATTGATAAGCCCAACTATTATCACCTGACACGTTAATAATCTCTAAAGTGAAATTGGTCTATGAGAGATCACTGAGTTAATCTGCTAAACTATATACATTGGAATGTAGGATAGTTCTTTCTCATGCCTGTAAAAGAAGTTAATCTCTTAAAGAAACAAATGCAAAAGAAATCTAACAAATTATGACAAAGCAGAATGAGTTTCACATATACTGTGATTAATATCTGAAGGAGATCAGAATATGCTACCCCAAAACATGCCACTTTGGCTAAAGATTATTTTAAGCTAAAGGCAATTGAGAACATCAGACATAGGAGAAACTCTTTGCCCTCCCCCTATCTATCTGAGGTCATACATTGCCCTTTTGTAAAGGAAATTTTCATTTGTAATGATAATTCCATTGGTAAAGGTGCCCTCCTCTCCAGTATCAGAAAGAGGGGAATGATTCTTATTATTAAAGATGGCACGAAGATGAGTCTGCATAATCAACCCCTATTCACGATTAGTTCCCCCCATATATTTCCTAGTCTCCTTCCCACAGTTGACTCCCTAGAATCTCAAACTCCTGTCCTTTATCTAGTCACTTCTGTGTAATTTATCACATTGTGTTAAAATGGCATAGAAGACCCTGGTCTAAAGGCCTCTTGGAGTTTCTTATTTCTTTTCTGTGAAGCTCCAGTGCATGTAAAAATATTAAAACCAAAAAATCTTGTATGCCTTTTCTTTAGATAATCCATCTTTTCTCAGTTTAATTCACAGGTCCCTAGATCCGGAACCTGAGAAGGTAGAGGAAAAAGGTTTTTTTTCCCCTCTCTTACACATCTACAGTCACATTACAAACCAACCAATGTATCTGTCATCTCAGCGGTACAACTTGGCAACTAAATACTATAAGACAACATAACATAAGGGTTTCAAACACAAAGTGAAAGAAAACTACATACAATGGATGTTATAAAGGGTATTTTAATTAGAATGTAAATTAGCAGAAATTGGACTTGGAGCAGATAACTGAGGTTGCTTTTCCCATACTCATGAACATTTTGACACACAATAAAGACACTGTAGTCTAAATGCCTAGAACTTTAAAAATAGCTGCATAAATTTATTAATTTGATTTTTAACCGTTTGAAATACTGTATAATTTCAGACATTATAAAAATGTAAAATTCAGAGACATGAAGTAATTGTAAACAAAATTGTACCTCAATTTTTCTCTTGTGATGCTTCTACAATATACAAGTAATTTTCATCTATTCTTTTATGTTTCTTAGTAGGAATATATATGCCTTATAAGTCACCATCTCTTGAAATGGGTTCAAAACTGTTTAAAAGCAAAGAAAAAAGACAGACTTGGGAAATTCTGGGTTAGAAATATGTTTCTTTGCTGTAATACATCTCAGAGCCTTTAAAGCTAATATTTAATTAAGAATCCAGGGAACATGGATTAGAAAACACCATTTTAAGTAAATGGTTATCTTAGCTAATAAGTATTTCGCAAGGGTTATATGCCTGTCTGAATGGATCCTTTAGGCAGCTTAATAAGAAAATTAATGGATCTGCTTCAGTCCTCTAGTAGTAGGTATTAGGATCACTAAAATAATCAATGATCCAAACAAATTAATTGCCAGATTTAGATTTGGTGATCAGATAATACTAGATTTGGTGGTATTATGTTGACTTGGTCTCTGGTTCAGCACCAAATGTTACAGAAAAGATGTATTAGATTTCTTAAATTCTCTTTTCTGTGTGAACAGGAATACATAGTGTCTTAGTAATTAGTAATTTCCAGCATTTCTAATCCCTATCTTCCTTATTTTTTGAGTCCCTCATCCCCTTTTAGGTTCATCATTACTATCAATACTTTGCCGTCAGACCACTGACTACTGATTTATGACATTTACTGCAGTTATGAACAAGCATCCTGAGGAAAGGAAAGAAAGACAATTCTTGCTCCCTACTGTCATTGTGATTCCAGGAATTGTTAGCACATTTTTGGCATCCTTTCTTAATACTCTTTAACAAGCTGAGTTAAAGAACTTTATTCTTTCAAACTTAAAATTTGTCATTATTTTGAGATTCATTAGTTTAATTAGTTAGAGCATTGTGCTAATGAGCCCAAGCCCATGGATTTGAGTCACATATAGGCCAGTTAATTTTGTACAGAAAAAAATATCTTGTTAGGCCCATTGCCATTAACCAAGCCTCTAAAGAATATCTACGTTTTGATCATAAAGGCAATTCATCATCACTTCTTAAACAATAAAATAAAATGGAACAAGCAGGATCACATACATATGTGGGCAGTTCACTTCTTCATCATTATTCACTAATGGATCTTTGGCCATTCCTCTGTTACCAGAAAGGGGTCCAGATCCAAATCCCAAAAGAGGATTCTTGGACCTTATACAAGGAAGAATTCAGAGTAAGTCCACAGAAGAAAGTGAAAGCAAGTTTATTAAGAAAAAAAAATAAGAATCACTACTCCATAAGCAGAGAAGTAGCATGGGCTACTCTACTGAGTATACTTATCGTTACTTCTTGACTCTATACTAAATAAGGGGTGGATTATTCATACGTTTTCCAGGAAAGGGATGGGGATTTCCCCGGAACTGAGGGTTCCTCCTCTTTTTAGACTATATAGGGTAACTTCTGGATGTTGCCATGGCATTTGTAAACTGTCATGGCACTGGTGGGAGGGTCTTTTTGCATGCTAACACATCATAATTAGCGTGTAATGAGCAGTGAGGATGACCAGAGGACACTTTCATTGCCATCTTGGTTTGGTTGCGATTTGGCCAGCTTCTTTACTGCATCCTGTTTTATCTGCAGGGTCTTTGTGACTCGTAATCTGTGCTGATCTCCTGTCTCACCCTGTGACTAAGAATACCTAACCTCCTAAGAATATAGCCCAGTAGGTCTCAGCCTTATTTTACCAGCCCCTATACAAGATTAATTTGGTCTGGTTCAAATGCCTCTAATACATCTAAACACACACATGCTTTACTTAAAGACACTGACCCAAGAAGAAAACTCAGGATGTGATCACATTTTAACTAACAAATGCTTCATTTTAACTAAAAAATTTCAAGTTGCTTATTCTCTTATACAACTATGAACATTTTTAAAAATTGAAAAATACTATCTATAGTATTGTAGCAAACATAAAACGGAGATTCAGGGGATGAGAATCTAGACTTGCTGAAGATTAGTTACACTGTAGTTTCATAAAGGAATCTCATTCACATTAACTTTGTTTATAAATTATGATGTTCTTATCTTTTAGGAACACAGTGTAATAAGAGCACAGAACATCAATTGGAATAGATAAAATTGCAATTGCTTCCTATCTCTTGTTATTTAAAAACAACAAAAATGACAACTTGTCTGAAGAAAAGTTTTTTAATTTGACTAATGTTGCTTTGTGTGAAATAAATATACTTAGCAGTTCAAAGAGGGAAAAACCTAATCCAAGAGAGAATTGTCATCATAGAACTCAAAGGAAAGACTGATTTGATAGTTTTCTATTTTATGTTCATTATAAAATTCCATTTTATTTGATTTGTCAGGAATCCCATATATCCTTTAAACGTGACAGATGATTATCTGAGAATAAAAATGTCTTATGACCAAAAGTCCAAAACTTGAACAAATTCCGTAATCTCTAAGTTGATAAAGGCCAGTCCTAGTTTACAGAGCTACATATGGTTATTGCACACTGTCTGTACTTTAATGAAAGGACTATAATCTCTTCTACAAGTATATGGAGGTTTTGTTTCTATTTTCCCTTTAATTACTGATGTAGCTAAGAATCATACTTCAGAAAGCTACAGAAACTATTAAATTTTTTTCAGAATTAAGATTTGAAGTTATTTTTGTAGACCCAAATTAATCTACTCATAAAGGCCCAAACTTATAATTTAAGTTCCATTTCAAAAAATTGTGTATTTCCTCTGGAAGAATAAAAGACAAGTCTTTTGACAGGGATAAATAGGGATGAATCCTGGTTTTGGGAGCCTGAAACTTATACATGTTAACTCGCTCTAAAAAAGGAATACTAAATTACTGTACAAAACTTTGTATAAACAGAATATTTGTTTATAGAGTAAGGAGAGATCACAACAAAGGACATATTTCTAGAAGCTGACAAATATCACAAACATTATAGAATCCAAGAAAATTCTATACTTTTAATAATAAACTGCTTGACACATCTCTATAATATTTTTCTTTTGACATTTTAAGAACACCCATGGATGCCTGAAAGTGTAAAGACTACCTAACCCTATATGCATTATGTTTTTTCCTATATGTACATATCTATAATACTTTTTTTCCAACATTTTTGGGTGCCTATCATTGGATTCCCTCTTCATATGAAAGCGATTTTGTAATATCAGGCCTCAGAAGAGGCCAGTGGTAAGTGAAGGGCCCTCAGTCTTAAACTTCATTAGCTCCATGGTAAATCTGCCTCTGTTTCTATCAGTTATTCAATCAGTGTGTGGCTGTTCAAAAGATAAAAAATAGAAACAACACATTGCTGTAAAATATGCATCACTATACATCTATATCCATATCTGTATCCACATCTATAAACATAGGCATGCATGTTTTTATAAATTTGTAATTCACATGCAAGTTTCATGTAAATTATAAATTTTGGACTGTATTTCAGGGTGCAATACATCCTCAGAGAGATTCAAATTGTGTGGTGGGAGTGAGAGGTAATATTTATTTTATGCAAATAAATTGAGGTTACCAATCCCTATTACCTGCCTACTTCAATTAAGTAGTGAAAGGGATAGTGACTTATAGAATGCTGGGGTTGTACTTAGTATTGTATAAGTCACTATCTAGAACTGAAAACCGGACATGAAGTACAAAGTCTATTTAATGTATTAATATGGCTAAAAAGTGCCTAGAATATATAGTTATTCAATAAGTATTTGTTTACAAATAGATAAACTAACAAATGAGTGAATGGATAATACAGCTATACCCACCTCCCCTTTCTTCTGCCTCACTGTACCTCAATGACTGCTTTAGATGCCTAATGAAGTCCAATTTTCTGAGTGCTAAATTACATTGAAATATTGTTATCAGGTATTTCATAGCAATTTTTAATGTTTCTAGTAACAAAATTTACAAATAAATTCTCATTTATTTTTCTAATAACAATTCTCAAAGTAATTTCATTTTTCAATACATAGTTATTGAAATTGAGAGAATTTGAGTAACTTACCAAATGTTCTACAGCTAGAATGTCATAAAATCACAAATTGCATCCAGACTTTCCAGATTTTTTGGTAATATATATCATAGCCATTTCTTCTTCCTTCATGTCATGCCGTAAAAACCTGGCCAAAACAAAGGAGCTTATTAAATTAAAATCGTGTTACGTACATCACAAGTTTTAGGCAAAAATGTAATATGTCAAAAATAGTTACAAGTTCTTGTTGCTGTGTTACAATATACAAATTTATTCTTTTTATTTCATTTTCATATCCACAAATTGCTGTTGTTTTGAAGATGGGTCTGGTATGGTTTACAGTAGCAAGGTAAGGGATAACATGAATGTTAATGGAAAGGAAAAGCTATATGCAGAGTGATTAATCTCATCATGATAGGCTGACAGGTTTGAAGAACCAAGCACTTTTACAACTGCCAAGTAGTATTTTTCATACTACCTCAAAAAGGTCCCATGGTTGAATAAACTTTTAATATGCTCCTGCTGGAGAGTCACAACACATATTTACGTATTAAAGACACACAGGAAATCCTCTAAATAAACCTGTTCCTGTCTCTGCACCACGCCTACTCCCCCAACTCCAATTTGTTCCTCTGCTGCCCCCTAGAGGGCCTTGTCCATAGTGCACACGCCATCGATGCCTTCTCTCCTAGTTCCTCTTTCTATCGCCGACTACACTGCTTAAACTCGGGTCCGGGGAGCTCAAAATAAAGAGATTAGGAGTTTGGGAACAGGGTTTGAACACCAATCTGCGGTCTTTACATCATTCGGCAACTGCTAACACCCTTCTCTTCCTTACAGAGTTTGCAGAAAGGAAATCATCATGAAGGCATGAGGTGACTTCAATTCCTTTCTTCCCTATCATCTTCCCTTCTGTCCACACCAGTCTCCAGATGAGCATTTTACCCTGCTGGAGTACTTGTAGGAAAGTTAGAAAGAGATGTAGCATGGTGTAAATTTGAGAAGTTATAGTAGTGAAGTTGAAGGAAAAATAAAAGAAAATAATTTAAAAGGAAAAAAGGATCCCTACTGGCTCCCCTCCTCAGGACCTTGAGTTTGTCTGTTCCTTAGGTCCCACCTTCCTTCTTCTCTCCTCTTCTCTGAGACTTAATCCACTTGGGGGTAAAAGACTATCTTCTGGTTATCTGGAATTTATCTAAATCTAGTTTTGGGATCTAAATCTGGTTTTGGCAGTGTGGTGTTAAGTAATTCAGTCGCACTATTCAAGAATAATAAATGTCATTGGATGACGTAGCATTACTTATTTTGATAAACTGCAAAAGGTTGCATTGCTAAATGCAACCTACCCACTTGAGCATCTTCTATAGAATAAATGGTCCAAGGATATAAAACATAAAATGAGAAGCTAGAGTCATAAGTAATCTTCTTTGTAGGACAGTGCTAAAAAGTTTGTCCTTTCAGGATCATGACCCTCAGCGAAGCAGGTAATATTTCCTTGACACTGAGGCAAGGGCACCAGGGAAAGGGACTGATGGAAATAAGCATGGTGCCAATCCTCCAACTATCAGAGCCTGAGCTCTGGTGCTAGCAATGGGTACTACAGTGCCCCCAGATAACTGAGTTAGATGGCTCATTGTATGAACTAGACCACTAGGTTTGCACTTGGAGTAAAACTCAGATTTGGCCAATCCACTACAAGAACACTGAACACTGGGTCTGAAAAAATACTGAATTCAAAAACCCATCAGTTGACAAAGCAGAGATTTCTGAAGGAGTCTTTGTTATGACAGGGTTAGGTTCAGCCTGAAAGAGAGATTAGTGCTTCAAGTTCCAGCAACAGGGCTAGAGAAGGTGAAGACTAATGATGACAACATTCACAGAGGTGGGAATCTAGGTCCAGTATTTTATTTTCATTGCCAATATTTCATTCATTTTTTTTTCTTTAAAAGGAAAACCATTCTGTGCCCCAAACCCTTTCCTTTCACTGTCTAGCCTGACAAAGAAAGACAACCAGGATAGAATCAATAGTGTGCCAGATTGCCTTGGTGGTTTCACTTTATTTAGAAATTACTCAAGAAAGGACAATTACATTTAAAATTCAAGACACCTTTTTTTATTATATGGAAGTACAGTGATTCACCATTTTCTACCTTATGTGAAAGAAAATATAAAAGGAATAGTTGAGACCAGCTGCATTTTTGCAATTGAGAATAATCCTGGATTTGGATATTTTCCTTAAAGGCAGAAACTGACATCCAGCTAAGTTTTAGTAATGATGAAATAAAAACTGTTCAATCTCAAAGGAAAAACAAAAATCCTATGCCAATTCTTTAAACATACGTGTAAACATTTAAAATGGTATGTCTGCAGTAGTCCAGTCAATTTAAAATGGCTCAGAATAGACACTCATTAAATACTTTATTGGCTAAACTATAGGCACTGTTCTTAAAAGGAAAAAAAGAACAGTTTTCCTACATGTTTCCATGAAATACACAGTATATTCGTTATCACATATCAGAAAATATAACTGATTTTACAAAGCATACAAAAGTTAAATCTACTTAGTTCACAATCATATAATAGAAATAAAGAGGCTTAAAAAGTAAAGAAGGCTCAGAGTAGTGTGGGTTTAATCCAGGATTCTTGAAAAATGTATATTTGCATCAATCTCAATATGTTGCTTTAGAAACATTATGTGGTTGGTTTAATGTGTGTGTGCATTTCCTAAACTGAAAGCAGTAGCTGATACTTATGTCCTGAAGAGATGGCCGCATAGAAATTTTGGTGGAATAGAAAAATTCATTCTTATTGTTAATGGAAACAAAAGGATTCTGCTTTTCTCAACAAACAAAGCTGTTGGAATCCTTCACCTCACCATGCGACATCTGGATAACTCAAGCCAAAGTCTGTCCTAAAGAAACAAGAAAGAGACTGCGAATAGCATTCAAATCATTCTGCTCTTGATGAAACAATCATTTTCCCCATTCACGTGCTGCCATCACAACACAGGCCAATAACACACAGATGAAAATCCTCATCTAGTACAGTTTGCAGCTATTCATTTGCAGAAGAATAAGAGTACAGTAGAAGAAGTGCATTCTTCAGGGGAAAATAACAACCTTAAGAACAACCCCACATTTATAATCATTTACAATCAGAGCTCGAGGCTTCAACAAAGTTCAGCTATAAACATAAGGCTGTAATTGCCAGGTTCTTGTGAAGGAAACTCAGCTGTAGCTTCTATCCACTGCAGATGTGGAGCTGGTTAAGCCTACTGGAAAAAAAAAATCTTATATGACCTGACTACCAAACAATTGCCCCACCCCTATTAATTAAAGAGGTTGCTGGAGTAGTTAAGAACTCTTAGCAAAATCTTTCCCCCGCGAAAAGCTCTTCTATTCCTCTCCTCCTCAGACTTTCAGTAAAGCTTTTCTCAGAGAAGGGTACGATTTCAAACTTTTCCCAATTATTGGCCCAAGCACTATAGCACACTTCTAATATATATATATATATATTATTTTGGTAGCGTCTTAAGGCCGTTACAGAGTCTTAAAAAACAAAAAACAAAAAAGCCTTGCAAGTCATGTACAGGAGGGAATGGAGATGTGTTACTTTTATTTCACAGATATTCCCTTTTCAAATTCTTATACTTTATACTGGTGGAGAAGGGGAAACGTGTTGAAAGATTTCATTCATCTGTGTTTTTAGTAATAGTACCCTCTAGCGTCTCTAAGTGAGCTATGCATTTGGTGAGCTGCTAGGTAAAGCAGTTAAACTACTGACAACAGAGAGCTCTGCAACTAGCAGACCTTCAACCATTTCTGTATCTTTAGCTTCTGAAGAAATTCATTTGTCTTTTGTGTACCTGTAACAGTTTCAGCCTTATTATCATTTGTGACGTGAATGCCTGAATGCTAGAAATATCTACCAATTAAATGTAAAACTGCCTGTACAAATGACGCTAGTAAAAATGCTTGGTATTGAGAAAGTACTTTTAACTTCTCAAAGCACTTGCATATACACTATAATATCTGCAGGTCACAATATTGTCCCCCTACCCCTATGACAGCACATGAATGTTTGTTGTTGCTTTTAAAGAGAGAAGTAAAATGATTTCACCTGGGATAAAGAGACACGAATTCTTAACTAAGGCTTTTCCTTTAAGCAGTCTCTATCCCATTGAGGTTTTATGTTATCTTTAAATTTTCCTTAACGCATTTTTTTAATGTCTTGAAGAGTGACAACTTTTTAGCTTTATGTTAGACACGGTGCTGAGCGTTTTAGGTGAATTACCTTATTTAAATATCACCATAATATTCTGAGGTGGAAAGGTTATCATCCTCCCCAATTTTAGATGAAGAACTGTAGCTTTCCAGGACAGCTCTGTCAAAAAAACTATGTAATGCAAGCCACGCATGTAATTTGAAATTTTCTGAAAATATTTAAAAGACACAGGTGAAATTAACTTAATATATTTATTAAACCAATGAGTCAATATAGCATTTCATCATGTAACTGATATGCAAAGATAATATATTATGTTATATTATATATTATATTACATATTGAGACAGGTTCTTGCTCTGTTGCCTGGGCTAGAGTAAAATGCCACAATCATAGCTCACTGCAGCCTTCAAGTCCTGAGCTTAAGTGATGCTCCCATCTCAGCCTCCTGAGTAGCAGGGACTACAGGTGAGCACTGCCACACCTGTTGAAGTTTTTACTTTTAGTATAAACGAGGTCTCACTATGTTGCCCAAGCTGGTTTGGAACTCCTGAGTTCAAGCAATCCTGCCTTGATCTTCCAAAGTGCTGGGATTGAGCCACAGCAACTGACCAATTTATTTTACATACGTGTGTGTATTTATGTAATATACCTTCAAAATTCAGTGTGTACTTTACACTCTAAGCATATATCAAACAGGGCAAGCCACATTTCATGTGCTCAGTAGCCACATGTGGGTAGGGGTTATCTTATTCGACAATACAGGTATAGAGATTAATTTCTTCACAGCCAGACACTAGAACATGACAGAGCCAGGACTCCAAATGTGGTCAAAAACCAAAGGTTTTTCTTAACCACTGAGCATCACTGCCTCCTACTGATTGCAATTGTTGCTGATGGTTTAATATTAAGCATTAAAAATATCATGGAGAATGTGTTTTATCCAATCTTGCTTGCTGTTTCATTCCCACACACCTGTCTACTTTTCCGATAGCAACGATGACCTAACGTTTCTGTGCAATGTATAGTGCAATTTGGAGTGTACAACACAGAAACATGAATGGAATTTAGTACAAAATAATGTCATGTGATACATACAAATTACTCTGTTGTCATCTATCAGCATGACCTGTACATTCTCTCTTTGAACAGAGATTATATGGAAAGACAAATCACAATGAGATGACAGATTGCTTGATAAAGGATGTTTCATGCAAGGGGAATTGAAATAACACTATTTGACTGGCTTCATCAATCTCATATCAAGGGTGATTTTGCCAGACAGATGAAAATGTACACGAATAGGTGTTGCCAATGCTCATCTTCAGAGCGTTCTTTTACCAGGATTCCATGGCTGATCAATCCCTTTTTAGATGGACATGTTATTTCTTGGTTTTAATCAATTCTTACAGGCCTGAGAAACATCCTTACTCACTGATGTTTTTGAAAAATCTTCTTTGATCCATTATTTAATCATAAAGGCTTTATACTTTATCCCTCAGAAAATAGACATATTTCCATGTTTATGGATATATATTATACTAATTTCCCTTTTATGATCATAGCAGAACCCTGGTCAAGGTTCCTAAAGGGAACACTGAAGAAACAAAATGCAATAAATATCACAGTTCCTTCCTGACACCTCATCCAAAACCCAGATACCCACAGTGCCCTTTTTGCTTTTGAGGGCCTTTGTTAATCATAATATTTTTGATGTAATGTACATTCTGAAAATGTGTCATTACATAATCTGAAGACCATATGCTGAGGGGCAGCACAATGGACTAGAAGTAACATGGGTTGGAATTTCCTGTGTATTTTATAGTTATAATACCTTGGGCATTTTTACCAAGTCTCTATTTTCTCATTTTTTAAGAAAAAAATGAAGCTAATAATACCTACCTCATAGAATGATTTGGAGGATTAATAGAACAATTTATATAATGCAGATGGTACAAAGAAAAACAACATTCAGTAATGGGGTACAAAAAAAAAACCATTCAGTACAGTCCTTCTGTCTGTAGTCAGAAAAGAATCTTCATCAGTCCTTTTAGAGTTAGAATGCCTAGAGCTTTTTGCCAGGTGTCCTGGCTTTTGGTTATTCCATCACTCATTGGTGCCACCATCAGACAGAACACAGAAGAAAAGAAAATGGTGACAAAATTTCATTATTTTCAGATGTGCATTTCTGTCAGTCTTTTCAACAGACTCAATTTCTTAGGTAATTCTCTGGATTACTTAGGTCAACTAGTAGAGTCTGCTTGGTCTGTAAGTAATGTTTCTACTCTACACAGATCATTTTCTATTGGACCATACACTTAAAATTAAATGTTAATGTTCTGCTCCATATTATATATAGAAGAATTCAGATTAACTATAAAGTAACCATGTAGCTGAATTTATGAGTTATATACCCTGAATGGAAATCTAGAGTCTGTTACTCTTTAGCCCCATGGTCTTGTGCAAATCACCTGTCCTCTATGAACTTCAGTTTCAGGAATTGCAAAATGGAATAATAATATTAACCTCATAAGTCTGTCATGATGATAACTTTAAATACTTTAAACAGTGACCAAATAGTTCCCTTCACCTGCCTAGGGATTAAATGAAAATCTTCAGAAATCAATTAATTGATATGTAATGTGGATGTTATGAGTAATTATTAGTATTCTAAAAGCACTCCCATAGCACGGCTTTGCCACACCGTCCCTGGATAAATCAGTGATTTGTCCTGCCATCTCCTGTGACACAGTCTCATCCAGTAGTGCAATCCCCAAGAGTCGGAGCTGTAACCATTTAGCAGCTTCTGATTTCCCCTCTCAGACATTTCCTAGCTCCCAAGAACAGTACAATGCATGTGCTGGATACTGTGAGGAATGGAGGGCCAGTTACAAGAGTACTAAAATGTAATAGTGAAGTGTCTCCTCACACCTGTGCAAGTAAACACAGGTGTTTCTCTGTTTTCTTTCATGCAGACCTGCATTGAGCTGCCGTGCTGATGCTTCTCATAGTAGTGTGGCTTTGGGTATAAAAATATGCAAGAAAGTGATGTGAGGAATATTTGAATGAAGATTTTAACCCTTAAATTATCAGGAATTGGAAAGGAGGCAGCTAAGAAGGTGGAGAAGGGTATAACGGGGAAACAAGTCATAAGGATTTGCCTTTCAGTTAAAAAACCTTCCCTGCCGAAGAAGCTATCAAAGGAACTTACAATTTGACAAATTTTTTTCTTTTTGATATTCTATCTATACAGATGTCATTTCCTCTTCCATTCAGTAGACAAAAATAAAAATAAAAAATGGATACTGTGATCTTGGTGCTTTAAAACATTCTCTACTTTTTCTCCTTTTATTTCAGAAAAAAAGAGCTACCTTCTTTCAAAAAATTGCACAGCACCAGAAAGATAAGTTTTTATAAATGATAAGCACGGAAAGTGGATTTTCTCCATAAAATCCTACACCTTTCTGGAGAGAGGAATTAAGAAAATTCACCTGGTTCATTCTCTGGCCTCTGGGTAAATTTAAGGAGTTGCTTCTTAAAACAAGAATAAGAGTTGACCAGCTGGCGTGGTTTTGATGTTGTTGCTGTTAGTTTTCTAATCACCATGACAGGGAGAATTAGCCCCTGCTTCCTTATACCCACGACCCTTCGCAGGCATATACCAGCCACATAGTTCCTGGCAGCTTTAGTGGTCCTTGGGGACCTGACGCCCCGATACCCACCCAGCGGTCGCCCACCAGGCAGCCAGAGCTCGCTGGCAAGCACCAGGCATGAGGTTCCAGGCTGGTGTCCTCCCTCTCTTGCACCCTCTCCTACCTTGGAAATGAGTCGTACACGCCCGCGACGCTGCCTGGTCTCTGGCAGCAATGCCGCCTGACTCACTCCTGCTTGCTCTCTGGGGTAGCCAAAGGCTAGATCGCTAGAACTTCTCCTTCCCTCTTTTACACACACACACACCCCTTCGCTGCCCTCAGAGGATCAATCTGGACAGGCAATCGAAGTACCAGACCCCGCTCACAGTAGAGTATGATATATGCAGACAGTCTCTCAGCTCCAACTGTGACTTTGCCAGGCTCCTGCCCCTACTTCCCCTAGTCTGCCTTAAGTATCCTTTGTATGAGAAAATGGTGCTGCAGGATGCTTGTTCACTAGCTGGAGTCAGGGCAGCCAGCGTGATCACAAGAAAAACACACAAGAAAAATCAAACTTCTCTGAGAAAATGTGAGTGAGTGAAACTTAAAGGGAAGTCTAAGAGAGCAGCGAGCAGAGGACCGAGGAGAACATTGCATGCTCTGGGTTTTGTTCCGGAAAGCTAGCAGCCCGAAAGCGGCGCGTTTTCTCCAGCAGCGGGTCCCGCACGCGAGAGTGCCGCCAGCACGCATTCTGCCTCCTTCTCCGGGAGGCGAGCAGTAACTTCCTAAGCTTACCTCCATCTCTCCCCCGCCCTTCTTTCTGGTTCTCCGTCAGCGGGGAGGGGCCGCCCCCGGATCGACGGGGGATGTGAGGTGCAGGGAGTGGGGACCAGAGGGGGGTACTCAGCAGTTGGTGCTGCGCCTTCCTTTCCCAGCAGGCGGCCCGGACATTGGTTTACTTCTCTCCCCACGCCTTTCACTGGTTCACCCCCCTTCCTTCCCCTTTCTCCCCCTCTGTGAAGTCCCTCCCCCTCGCCATTGAAAAGGGCTGGCTCGGCACTGGCTCCTTGCAGTCGGCGAACTGTCGGGACGGGAGGAGCCCTAAGCCGGAGCTACACGCAGCTGCTCGCGCGGCAAAGCGGAAGGCAAGCCAAACAGAGTGCGCTGAGTGGCATCGGCGACCCAGGCAGCACCAGCAGCCCGGGCGGCCCGAATAGCCTCAGAACCTGCCTCAGCGACTCCGACTGCTCTGCGGACTGCGAGCTGTGGCGGTAGAGCCCGCTACAGCAGTCGCAGTCTCCGTGGAGCGGGCGGAAGCCTTTTTCTCCCTTTTCGTTTACCTCTTCATTCTACTCACAGAGGCTTCATTCAGTGGGTAAGTAACCGGACTGGGTACCTGTACAGGGTGCTGCCAGGGAGGCGTGAGTTCCACACTTAGTGTGCGGACACTGCCCGCTGCCTGCGCCTGAGGTCTGAACTATGACAACGGAGTGGTTTTAAAGACGCTTCTGCTATTCTCCCTTCCCCCTTCTCTTCCCAGGAGGTAAGAGAAAGAGCAAACCCCGGAGGTGAGCGCAGGGATAGTATCTTTTTGGCACTACCACCAATGCGCTTGGTTACTTTGCGAAAACTCTCACTTTTGTCAGAAATGTGTCGGCGCAGGAATTTCCCCGACATTGGCTGTGCAAAAAGGTCTCTCCCTTTAATGGGTACAGCTAGCTTTAGCGAGGCTGAGGGCAACTCTAAGATTGGGTCAGGTGTTGACAAAAGAGCCTGTCCCGGGCTCCCGGACTCACCTGGCAGAGATCGGAGCTGAGAGGCGATACCTCCAGCCGAGAAACTGCCCCCAGCCTCGCTGCGCTCCTCTGGGGGCTCGGGTTTGGATCCCTGCCAGGCTGGCTCCAACCTTTGAGGGTACGACCCTTGGCGCAGAGCGAAGGAGAGCCAGGTGAGCCAGGAGCGCACAGGGCTCCTGGTGCTGTTCCTCTTGGTGCTCGCCTCCCCGCCCTTCCTTCCCGCCCTATTTATGGGACTGTACTCAGCCAGCACCTGCTGGATGTGGAGATGGTAGGTGTGAAAATTCTGCCTATCTTTATATAAGGCAACTTATAATCGAGCCGAAAAACGGCATCATTTTCTTATTTAAAAAAATGACTTTTCTAGAGTGTTGCCAGACATGTAAAGAAATGACTTGTAATCCCTTAGCCAAATAAATAAATCAATAAACCGCCCACCTATCCCATAAATAGATGGTGTTTTCTAAAAGAGAACCGAGAAACAGTTCACGTCCTCACAAAGGAATTCTTTTTCTTAAAGCGCGTAGCCATAAAACGGCTCCCCCCGCCCCCCAGAAAAGGAATGTCTCTTAAAAAAGCTTCATCGGAAAAGGTGACTTTTAAAAAGCGAGTAGCCGCAAACGGGTGCATCTTTTAGACTTTAGAAGAGCGGAGCAGCAGTCCGCCCGGGTTGCAGCTGGGACTTGCATCTGAGCGCTTAGTCGCAAAGGGACTTCAGGGGTAGGAGGAGAGGTCACTTTCTCAGAATGTATAGCCCCAGCCGCTTCTTTGCCTCTGCCAAGGAAAGACTCTTAGAGCTTCACCGAAGATGGGCCCTTTTGCTTCAGAATGATTTATTCCATGTTCCCCTGCTTCACCTGCCTGCGGCTTAGGGTGTGGGGCGCTGGGGTGCTCCTGTGAAGCGCTTGTGGGGAACCCTAGCCTCTCCGATGCAAAATGTGGGCTGGGGGCTGGGAATCGATATTTGCGCCACTGCGGCACACACCCACAAAGCAAAAACCGTGGGGAAGAGGGGTTAGGACAAAAGAAATAGAATGAAAGCGCAACAACAAACAAAATAAATTTTTGAAAAGTGTCCTTGTCTTGTGTGTAAACATCCCAAGATGGGATTGAAACCCAGCCTAGGAGATGTTTGAACGAAGAAAGTGTGGAAGAAAGTGGTTGAAAATCTGGGTAGAAGGGGGAGGGGGGCAGCAAAGATGGGGAGGAGGCAATGGTGTCATAGCTGTCGCCTGTGCGCTCTTAGCGCTGCAGCCAGGAAACAACCTGAGGAGCATGCGGATAATTCCGAACGCCAAGCACAACACCTGAGAAGATAGCGGTGCTTTGTGACTTAAAGCGACAGTCTTCCTAGGTCCCCTAAAAAGTAAAACAGGTGTGACTCAAAATAGAAAAGGAACTGGTGTTTGCGGGCATCCTTGCAACTTGGTAAAGACTGACGGAATTCCACTTTTAATCTTGTTTGAAACAAACTCCCGCAATCCCGGCAGGAAATCCCAGCGCCAGGGCTGGCCTTTCCACTGTGGGTCTGTGTGTGTGTGTGTGGCGGCGGGGGTGGGGGTGGGGAAGCAATTGAAAGCAAGTCGAAGTAATAGTATATGTACACGTTTCCCTCTTTCTTGCCTTTGTCTGGAGAGAGCGCGGACTGTGTGCGGGCGGTTTTGACGAAAGAACCGAGAGATGGATGCGCTAAGGTCTAAAGATACCTTTCTCCTTCCACTAAATTAAGAACTGCCGCGTGCAGCTCCCGAAAGCTGAGTCCCGCTGCAGCTGCCAGGGCGTCAGGCTCGCCAAGCGGCGAGGGAGCGCCTTTGCCTACCAGGCCCGAGAACCCTGTTCTTCAGTCGCCTTCTCTGGGGCAGCCCCTCCTTCTGGCAATGATGTCAGCTGCAGAGAGGCTTGGCCCGGCCGCTAGGAAGCCGAGTGGCAAGTCCGACTCTCAAGCGCAAGCAGCCCTGCCCGGCGCGCTCCCTGCGCGCAGCCGCCCTCGTGTCCCTTCGGTCCTTCCTGCGTCCCGGCTCGCAGCGCCCCCCTTCCAGTCCCTCCTCCTCACAGGCCCTCTAAGGCGAGGGAGGCGGGGGTGGCCACTGCTGGCGGATCAGACCCAGTTTGGGGTCTTCCCTCCCATCCATTTTCTCCTTCCCTCTGCGCCCGAGCTCCCTCCCTTTTTCAACTTGCACCTTCACTATTAACAGTGATTTTACTTATTTAGCAGCATTTTAGAGGGCAAGTGTTCCAGATGCAATGATAGTAGTTACTGGTGTTAAATTTCTGCTGTTTTCCCTCCCCTCGGGTGATTAAAAAGAAGGCTGTGAAGACCGGCTTCTTTAAAACCCCGTGGCTGCTGCTTCGCCTGTCACAGAGCAAGCTCTCTAGAAGGCGGGGAGGGTCATCTTCCCCACAAAATTGTGCGGTGGGGGAGGGTTTTTAACCTTAGCCGAAAGCGCAGGCTGGGGAGTCCCCTTCACTGAAAAAAGAAACTGGAAATTGGAAGTTGCGGAAAGGCTGTATCCTCTACTGCCATAGGGGAGAGGCCACCATGCTCTTTATTTTAGAGGCACGCGCTCCAAATTGGGAAGATGCAGGAATAGGTTTCTTTAAGACGGAAGCCCGCTGCGGCTTCCCTGCTGAGCTTGCTCTTCTCGTCTTAAGGAGCAAGCCCCTGCTTTCCCAAATTTGAGGCTAATCTGTTTTCCTGATTGCGGACAATTCCTTCTTTAGCTTTGGTAGAAGGGCCGCAGCGTGCAATTGGAGGAGGTTGCACAGGGCAAGAGGGAGGGGCAGAGGCAGGGCGTGTAGAGGCAACTGGCGTCTGGAGCAAAATTACATTCCAGAGGAAATTACCTCCCGGGGGTGGAGGTCGCAAGCAACTGCTTACCTGCTGTGTTTTGGTTTGGACTCAGGTGAGAGATGTGGGAAATGGGAGCAGGAGCAAAGAATTACTGCATTTCGTAAAACTAGGATTTCCCCCCCTTCCTTTTCTTCTTCCCTTTGATGAAAAGCGTCCCTTTCATGACGTATAGCTGGCAGTAAACTTAAAGTTGCGGTGCGTTTGAAATACAGGAATGGGAAAGAAACTCCTACCAAGCATAAAAACACATTCATTTTCTACAGCTCAATCATTTGCTAAGGGTTGAAAGGAGCTGTGCGCCCCCACTCCCTGCCCCTCCCTCCGGGTCCCCGGCCTTTTTATCAACGGAATAGATTCTGAGGGACGCCCAGGTAATGCTAGATTTCAGCAGCAGAAAGCCCTGGCGGAAGGAATTGTAGGTTTCATAATTCCCTCTCTTGGTATTCAAAACTTTATATTTTTTTCAAGATAGAAATTCCTGATAGCTTCCAGACTGCTGGTGGCAGGGAAGAAATCTGGTTAAGGAGATTCAGAAAGCAGAAAATACGTTTTCTCTGCGCAAGCAGTCCACAACAGCCTTTAGCTAGGATTTATAAGATTCTTGGTGGAGCAAGGGGAGGCACATCGACAAGGAGAGTTTATATAAACCCCTGGCTTCCAGCTACATTGAAGAAATATATGTGGCTGCCACGTTTTCTTAGTGGGAAAGAAAATTATTCAGGGAGTGAAATTTTGAAAGCTAATTATCTCCAATAATCTTGCTTCCCGTATTTTAAAGGAGGTGTCATCCCTGTATTTATTCACTAAAGAATCCACAAACTTTAATAAGTCACCTACTGTGCCAATGTGCTAGGTTCTAGGAATACAAAAGAGAGTATGACAAACTGGCATGGGCCTCTTTGAGCCAGGACACTTTTATAGATCTAGGATACAATGTGATCGATGGTGTAATTGAGCATAATGGAGGGAGGAATTAATTTTTGTTAAGAGGTTGAGAAGAGGTTCATAAAGGAGAGGTCTGTGGCTTTAAAAATAGGTATTCCTAGTCGGTGGCTAGTGAGGAAAGATATCTGGAAGGTCATGCCCCACACAGACTAAGTAAGCATGAGGGCTTGATGTCTTGCTACAAAGTTGAGAGGTGTATGTGTGTTTTGTAGACCTAGGACACCTTTGAAGATTTTTTTTCCTGCAAATTTGTTAAAGTAACAACAAAAAAAATAGCCTGAGAAAATTGAGCAATAGCACACATTAGAAATATTATTGTTGTTTGCATTTAAATGAAGAATTGAATAAATTGATGCGTTCAGTAGAGAGTGGAGGCACATATGTTAAGAAGATAACATCCGGAGAAGAGAACAAATGAATGAAAAGGGCCTAAAACTAATCAGTATAACTAAGAAACAAGGAAGGCTACTTTGGGGAAGAAAATTTCTCTTTAGGCATCACTATCTATCCACTTAGATTGCTTTACTCATCTTACTTTCCCCATCCAGGCTTCAAAATTCCCAGTCTTCCGCCTATTGATTAAACTTTCTCTGTCCTGGGGAGACCCCCCCCACTCCTTCAGCCACTTGCAAGCACACTCATATTCACCCCACCTCATTTTCTACCCACATCCCTACATCATCTCTGAACCCTGCATCATCTCTGAACCCTACATCATCTAACATTTTACCCACTTTAGCCTTCTTTCTACAGCCAGTCAGACGCCCTTAATCTTGTTTTTTTCCTCCCTTTAGGCACTAACAAACAGCTCTCTCACTTCTTTTTCCTCCTCTAAGTAAGCTTTCCCCCACTCCCTTTCACCTGCGTTAATTATCCTGCTAATTTGTCCACTGATTTCCACCTTTTTACATTCTCCTCCCCATTAGCCACCTTGGATCCTTCTGTCTTTCATTGAACTCAAAGGAGCTAAGGAAAAAGAAAGGCCACTCTACTTCAAACTTGCTTAGATTTGCCAAATTTTCTTCATCAAGATTTCTTCCTTTAGGTGACTTTTGCTGTTTTATTTCACACAAGACTTTTAGTGAAATTCCTTCAATTTGTTATATATTTTTATTATGCCTGCAAATGTCTATTTTCCTTTGGTTGTGGCTAGGGATTCAAATATTGTACTTTGGGGACTATTTCCAACCTTTCTGAATTTCTCACTGACACACTTCTGACACTGTTTCTCTGCATCCCATCCTTTCTGCTGTATTCTCTTCCCGTGGGTCATTCCTTTTATATTTTCAGTGAAAATTCTTTCTTATTTTTATTCCCTTCTCTCTCTTTTTGCTTTGTGGGATTCGTATAGTGGCTCAAGTTTAAATATTTTGAGAAGGCACCCCCGTCAGCAAACGCCTCCCCCGCCCACACACAGGATTTTAAGGCCTGTGTCAATGTGTGTTCATGTCAACATAGAGTTACCAATCTTCAGAGGCAAAAGAACCCTTGTTTGTCTTATTTTAACTGCATTGTTAGAACATTTTTTTTGTGTGTGTGTATAGTAAAGGTGCAAATTCTCATATTGTCCTGTCTACATTCAGTGGAACTGATTCAACATCATTGGGAATTGGGAAGGGAAGAAAGAGTATGCTTTAAAAATACATTTTTCATCAAAGACATATAAAATTTTACCTTTGGGAAAAATAAAATATTTAGGAACATTTAATTGGATTGACTTTATATTACAACATTCCAAATTACATGTCATTGTCTGAGCAGAGTTCTATTACTTGAAGACGTTATTGATCATCCTGTATCCGGAATGAAGAAAACTAGGTAAGATGCCTTGATGTTCCAAACTGGCTTGCAGTGTTCAAATTAATCATGTTTGAAAGGGTGTTCTTTTCCAATAGATGTTCTTCATGAAGATGTCATCTCTAAAATGTGTTCTTCATTTATTAGGAGACAACATCAAATGACCTATGTGCCATGGTCCCTTAAGATTTATGCTCTGTGCAAAGTTAATTGTAAAATAAAGGTTTATCAGATAGAGAAATCTATTTTAGAGTGAAAGTGTTTTTTGAGATTTAGTTACATCTGGGGAAAGACTGCATTCTTGTTATCAAACAGCACCAAAACATGGGAAAAGGAGTCTTTTTCAATTACTGTTTTGAATTTGAGGAGTGGCTTGCCAGAAATCATAAACATTCCTATTATCTTTTTGCAATCTAAAAATCTTCAACTGTTCAAGGATTTAAACTGCCCTTTTAATTTTCTCTAATGTGTTAAGCATTCGATCAATAGAATAAATTTTAAAACAAAGAACATCAGTGGGTATAATCTTTGTTTCCAGCCCAAATCTGAAAGAATGATTTTTGTACACCTAATCTGCTCATCTTGAATGTGTGGATCTGGGTAAATAGGAGGAAAGTAAAACGAAAGAAGAGAATAAATTATGGAAGAATATTTTCTCTGTTTTAATACTCTAACATAACTTTTAGCATGACAATGATAAAATTAATTTGCTGATGGATTTTAATTAAACTAAAGGAAAATTCATTTCTTTTAAAAATCTTTAAGTAATTAGAATGCAAATTGAGATTTTAACTGATTGTATAATTCAGTTACTGTCATCACCTAAAATGAAGCTAAAGATTGTTTTCTGTCACCTTTGTTTTAAGTCATTCTTTTAATTAACTCCTTCAATATGTATAATATTTTATATTTTTATATAATTTAAAGTAATTTTATTTTAGTCACATAAAAAAATTTTGAATAGAAAAAGAAGACATGATTATACCCATTTTACCAATGGGGATACTGAAGGTCCCACTGGTGAAATCAGCTCCGTAAAGATTTCCAGAATTAAGAGAGGAAGCCTCAAGAGGATTGATTAGTCTCCAAGCCAGGTCTTTTCCCAGCATCCCTTTTTGCCTCTCTTATATCTTTGAGTATATGTTGTCAAAGTTCAGAATGTAAAAAGCAAAAACATATAATGTGTCTTGGACTAGAAAATAAAAAATTCAGAGACGAGTACATTCAAGTATATTAAAATAAGTTTGTCAATTAATATTCTACTAGCATTATATACTCCTATTTAGTGTTTTTGTGCATTAGGCTTTGTAAAAATTGTATGGTATTAAATAAAATGGTAGAAACCTATTGAAATGTTAACAGCACATGCTCATAAAGCTCCTTCCTTTTCGTTTACAAAAGTAACTTAAATTATGACCCATCATAATGACAGTCCATAAAGTTTGTTTATTTAATGTAGCAAATATTTAGTGCTATATTCTACTATCCTACTATCATTTTTTAGAACGCCTATATTTTTACATAAGATTTATTTTAGATGTTTGCCAGTGATTTTTAGGTAGTGTTTTTTTTCCTGACATGACATTTTTGAAATGACATAACTTTGGTGATCAGTCGAGTGTGGATTTGTATCATTTCAACCTAAAGGATACAAATCATTGTTTGTTGTCTTCAGATTACAAGCTCTTTTTAGGTCCAGTGAGAGCAGGAGTTTATTTAAATTGTGTGAATACAAGGTATTTTATGATTTATGTTTTATTAGTTTCTAGAAAGTGACCTCGGGCAAAAACCTTCACCTCCCTGGACTTCAATTTCTCCAAAAGTAAAATGAAGGAATTGTAAGTTATTTCAAGGCACTTTCCAAAGGGAAAAGAATCTTATGATATTTTACAAAAAGCAGTAGACATCTAGGACCTTCTTTTCTTGTACTTTGGCTCTGCACGTATTATCAGTTTGACTGCATTGACTAACCAACAATAACTAAAAACCTATGGCTTGTCCAGCATAACAATACTTTAAATGTGAAGGGTGGCCCCTAAAGAAATTTTAGAGAGTACTGTCTTTGAAAAGCTTATATTCGAATAGGGCTAAAACAATGAACAACAACAAAGTAATATATAATCACATTAAATTGAATTCAACAAATATTTGTTGTCATCTACATTGCAGCACACCAAGTATGGTGCAGGTTTTGTAGACTCTCGAAGTGGAAGAAACCAGAAACATAATTTCCTCCAAACTCCTAATTTTACAGATAAGAAAACGAAGCCTCAGATATGGGAAATGAGTGATACAGGAGTTCACATAAGGTATTGGGTGATAGCATGAATTAATTTATTCCACAAACATACTTGTTCCCTGCTTTCCAATGTGTTTAGAATTTTAAAACACTATCATGTATGGCTTTCTAATTACCTTTGCTCAAATTTAATAATAAGATCTTCTCAGAAAGTTAAATGTATCAAAAACTTTTTTGTTTGGGCTTTTTTTGTTGTGGTAAACAATTTCTCTTCTAACTCAGATCTAGAAAATACTGTTTTCCACATTTTGTTTTGAATGGAGATTATTAAAAACACCTATATTGTACAAATTATGTTATAAAACATTAAAATGGTGTTTTGATATTGAAAACAAGTGAATAAATTAGAGTATGAATGCATTAAGTATTTTAATTTTTTAAAAAATGATTGGAAAAGCCCATTTACTTAAAATGGCTAGAAATATACATACCTGGAAGGATGGTTTTATTTTTATAAATGCATATTTACCCTAAAGAATGAAGTACACATTTCCTTTAAATTTTAAATATAATCTAGGGAAGATTTTGAGTGCATTTTCTAAAATTTGATGTTTGCTACATAATCTCATTCTCTGTGTCAGGGCATATGTGTTTGTTAGGGAGTATGGGTCAGGGAAAGATAGATAGGCAGGAAAATAATGCCAAAGCAAAGCTTTCCTTTCTTTCCTGAAAAATCTTAGACTGCTTTATTTTACTTTGTGACAGAGAGGAGGAGGGAAGGAGAAAGGAAATCACATAGAGAAGAAAGAGAACTACCAGAGCGTTGGAGGATAGGGCCTGATTTTCAGTTTAGTGTGAAATATGCAGCCTTTTTGAAACTGCCTCAGATAGCTTCTCTCTTTTACTTCTCATATTGTATATTTAGAATGCCTTTAGTGTTGGCTGGGCGTGGTGGCACATGCCTCTAAGCCAGCACTTTGGGGGGCTGAGGATCACAAGGTCAAGAGATCCAGACCATCCTGGCCAACATGGTGAAACCCCATCTCTACTAAAAAAAAAAAAATTTATATATATATATATATATACATATATATATACACAAAAGTTTCCTAAGTGTGATGGTGCATGCCTAGTAGTCCCACCTACTTGGGAGGCTGAGGCAGGAGAATCGCTTGAACCTGGGAGGCAGAGGTTGCAGTGAGCTGAGATCGGGCTGCGGCGCTCCAGCGGGGCGACAGAGCAAGACTTTGTCTCAAAAAAAAAAAAAAAAAAGAAAAAAAGTAAAAAAGAATACCTTAACTTTTATTTGATGGTTGTTTGCTAGGTTGCAAGAATCAAAATCTTCCAAAATGTGAACACATTAAATTTTTTTAAAGAGAGGCTTAAGAATAGTTAATAAACACACACACCAAACACAAACAGGACAAAACCTTTACATGAGAGCTCATCAGACAGAATTTTCTTTGTCTTTCTCTTTAGATTGGAAAAGAATTTGTTCAGTTTGACAGTGACCTTTTACCCTTCAGTCCGTCTCCACAGTTCTTAAAGCTTTCCTTGTCTGTAGCCTTTCTTAGTCCATGAATTCAGTTTTAGCATCCATGAAATAAAGCAGTTACAATGTATGCTGGCCATTTTATAACGGCCAGGAGTGCAAAGCAGGATTATTTAAGAAAGGGCATTTGAATTCATTGAAAGCCATAGACATTCTGAATGCCTCAGAACTTCATACAAGAGTAACGGATATGGGGATATAAGACTAATGCTCAAAAATTAGATAGCTGGCATCTATAACATAATCAAAACACTTTAGAAAGAAACACAGCCAATATACAATTACTAATCAATCAGCATCACTGCTAACAACTTATTGTTTTAAACTCCAGTTTCTAGAAATTTACATTTTATTCCTGTGCTTCTCAAACTTTAATGAGTAGACCAATCATCTGGAAATGTTAAAATGCAGATTCTGATTCAGTAAATTCTAGGTGAGACATGAAATTCTGCACTTCTAACAAGCTCTCTGTACAAATAGAAGCTGCTTTCCCTTAAACTACAGTTATCTGAAAGGGGCTAATTCATAGTTTGGTAAACAAGCATGACAAAGATGAAGTAAGCCAAGGGTAACAGATTTTCTTTAAAAAAAAAAAATAAACAATTTAGGTATTTGCAATGGATGAAAGTTTTAAAATTCAAATAGATGTACAATTATTAGCATTTAGAGGTTAAATTTGATTTTAACCTTTGATGTGATTATATTGGTTGAAGCTGTAGTTCAGAATAACAACCAGTTACTTGCTCATTTTACAGTGAAATCTATTTCATGGACAGTATGTACATACGATTATACCATTTTAAAAATGAAAACCATTGGTCATACACTGTCAATAGTGTACCAATATGTTAAAATCTGTTTAAAGAAATTCAAAAGCTCTGAGAAGTCTTAGTATAGTATAGATCCTTAAAGATATTGGTTTGTAAAATATCAAAAGTGAACATATCAGCTAATCATTCAGATTTTAGAGTCAAGTAGCCAATTAAATTTTCATTTACCTAATTTGAAGACCTTCTTTTTATTAGCAGTATTCACATTTTGCAGAGTGACAATAACAGCAACAGTGAAAGACACTTGGTAGAGATTATTTTGTATTTGCTATCTCCAAAAAACAAGCCCTCAAAGTGGAAACTAATGGTAAATCAGGCACCGTGCTAATCACCTTCCTCACAACTAGACTTTTATCTTCGAATACAGCAAAATAGTCCCTTAATCTAAGTGAACTTTTCATTCATGATCAAATTAGGAAAACTTTCATAGTTCACATTTCTTTATGCACAGCTCAGAAACAGTATCAAATTAAAACAAATGACATTGAAAGCAACCATTGCAATAAGTCAAGTGTAAATGTTTAAATTTTGCTTGTTAGGAGGCACGATGCGGTTCTAGCAAGGTTAGGAAAACAACTGAAAGTTTTCACTTCATCGTTGGAATTAATGTCTTCATTGTGCCATTGAGATTCAGAAGCTACCACCTTCCCAATGAAACTACTAGTTTTTTTTTTTTTTTTTTTTTTTTTGAGATTGAGTTTTGCTCCTTACCCAGGCTAGAGTGCAATGGCGCAATCTCGGCTCACCACAACCTCCGCCTCCTGGGTTCAAGCAATTCTCCTGCCTCAGCCTCCTGAGTAGCTGGGACTACAGGCACGCACCACCGTGCCCAGCTAATTTTTGTATTTTTAGTAGAGACGGGGTTTCACCATGTTGACCAGGATGGTCTCGATCTCTTGACCTTGTGATCCACCCGCCTCGGCCTCCCCTAATTTTTAAATTTTTAGTGGAGATGAGGTCTCGCTATTTTGCCCAGGCTGGTCTTGAACTCCTGGGCTCAAGTAGTCCTTCTGCCTCTGCCTCTCAAAGTAATGGATTACAAGTGTGAGCCATCTTGCCAGCCCATTTTATTTTTACAGCAGCTTTATTGAGGTATTATTGGCATACAGTAAACTACATATATTTACAATGTGGCCAGGCAAGGTGGCTCATGCCTGTAGGAATGCTAAGCCTCCTAACTCAGCCTCCTGAGTAGCTGGGACTACAGGTGTGCACTAGCATGCATGGCTCATTTTTATAAAATATAAAATTTGATAAGTTTTGGCATATGTATACACCAGTGAAACCACCACCATCAATCAAGATAATGAACATATTCGTTGTCCCTAAACATTTCTCTGTCCCCTTTGTAATCACTCCCTCCTGCCTTTTAACCCCTACAGCCTTCCCAGTCCACAGGCAACCACTGATCTGCTTTCTTTCATTACAGTTTGCATCTTCCAGAGTTTTATATCAATGAAATCATACAGAATGTGCTCATTTTGGGGGGTGGGTGTCTGGCTTCTTTCATCCAGGATAATTATTTTGAAATTCATCCATATTAATTGTTCATTCTTTTTTTATATAACAATTTGCTGATAAATTCACCTGTTGATGGACATTTGTTTTCAGTATTTTTGGCTATTACCAATAAAGCTGCTATAAACATTTGTGTATAAGTCTTTGAGCTTTTTTAAATTTTAGAAATTGATACATAGTTTCCATACCAAACAATTCACCTATTTAAAGTGTCTAGTTTAAGCCAGGTGTGGTGGCTTACACTTGTAATCCCAGCACTTTGCCGGGCTAAGGCGGACGGATCACTGGACGCTGGGAATTCAAGACCAGCCTGGGCAATAAAGTGTACAGTTTAGTACTTTTTGTTATATTTACATGGTGTGCAATCATCAGTGCTGTCTAATTCCAGAACATTTTCATCACCCCAAAAGAAACCTCATACTTGTTAGTCACTACCCTTTCCCCATTCCCCTAACCCTAGGCAGTGGTTTTCTGTCTGTGGATTTGCCTATTCTGGACATTTCATATAAATGGAATCATACAATATGTAGTCTTTGGTGACTGGCTTCTTTCACTTAGCGTTATATTTTCAAGGTTCATCCATGTATCAGTATGTCATTTCTTTTTAAGACTGGGTAATATTTCATTGGACATTTGGGTTTCTACATTTTGGCTATTATGTTGCAATAAACATGCATGTACAGAATTTTTGTGTATATGTATATTTTTAGTTCACACCTGTGAGTCGTAAGTTATGTGACCCATTGTTGGGTCATATAATAACTCTATGTTTGAAGAACTGACAGACTGTTTTCCAAAGTGGCTGCATCACTTTACATTCCCAGTAGCAGCGTATGAACGTTCAGATTTTTCCACATTCTCACCAGTATTTATTATCTTTTTTTTTTTTTTTTTAGACAGAGTTTCGTTCTGTCACCCAGGCTGGAGTGCAATGGCGTGATCTCGGCTCACTGCAATCTCTGCCTCCTGGGTTCAAGCGATTCTCCTGCCTCTCAGCTTCTTGAGTAGCTGAGATTACAGGCATGCACCACCATAACTGGCTAATTTTTGTATTTTTAATAGAGATGGGGTTTCACCATGTTGTCCAGGCTGGTCTCAAACTCCTGAGCTCAACTGATCCTCCGGGCTCAACCTCCCAAAGTGCTGAGGTTACAGGCATGAGCCACGGTGCTCAGCTTGTCTTTATGATTATAACCATCCTACTAGGTATGAATAGATAATTTCATTGTGGTTTTGCTTTGCATCTCTCTAATGACTACTGGTGTTGAGCATGTTTTCATGTGTTTATTGGCTATTTTTATTTTATTTTATTTTATTGAAACAGAGTTTCACACTTGTTGCCCAGGCTGGAGTGCAATGGTACAATCTCGTCTCACTGCAATCTCGGCCTCCTGGGTTCAAGTGATTCTCCTGCCTCAGCCTCCCAAGTAGCTGGGATTACAGGCATGCACTACTATGCCTGGCTAATTTTGTATTTTTAGTGGAGAAAGGATTTCATCTTTTTGGTCAGGCTGGTCTTGAACTCCTGACCTCAGATTGTCCACCTGCCTCGGTCTCCCAAAATGCTAGGATTACAGCCATGAGCCACCACTCCTGGCCGTTTATTGGCTGTTTCTATATTTTCTTTGGAGAAATGTCTATTTAAACCTGTTGCTTCTTTTAAATTTGGGTTATTTGTCCTTTTATTGTTGTATTTCAATAGTTCTTTATTCTGGATACAGGTTCTTTATCATATACGTGATTTACAAAGATTTTCTCCCATTCTGTCAGTTTTCTTTTCACTTTTCATGATCATGTCCTGTAAAGCACAATTTTTTTTTTGTTTCCTTTTTCTTGCTCTGTTGCCCACACTGGAATACAGTGATGCCGTCATGGCTCACTACACTCTTGAACTCCTGCTCAAGAGATCCTTCCACCTCAGCCTCCTAAGTAGCTAGGACTACAGGCTCACACCTTCATGCCATGCTAATTTTCTTTTTCTTTGTTTCTTTTTTTGTTTGTTTGTAAAGATGGGGTCTTGCTTTGTTCCAGATTTGTTCCAGGAGTTCCAGATTGGTCTTGAGCTCCTGGCTTCAAGCAATCCTTGCCTTGGCCTCAGGTGCTGGGCATGGCCGGCCTGATTTCCTTTTTTTTTTTTTTTTTCTTTTGGAGACATGGTCTCACTATGTCGCCCAGGCTGGGGTGCAGTGGTGCAATCTTGAAATCTTGGCTCACTACAACCTGTGCCTCCTGGGCTTGAGTGATCCTCCCACCTCAGCCTTCCAAGTGGCTGGAACTACAGATGCTAGCCACCATGCCCAGCTAAGTTTTGTATTTTTTGTAGAGATGGGGTTTCACCATGTTGTCCAGGCTGGTCCTGAAACTCCTGAGCTCAAGTGATCCACCTGACTCAGCTTCCCAAAGTGCTAGGATTACAGGCTTGAGCCACTACATCCAGCCCTGATTTACATTTTTAAAAGATTAATCCAATTGCTACAAAGAGAGTGGATTATCTGGGGGTAGGACTTAATTGAGGTGGGTTGAACATAAGGCCACTGCAGAAATCTAGGTAATGATGGAAGTTTGAACTACTAGGTAGGTGGCTAAAGAGATGAAGAGAAATGGATGTGTTTAGTATATATTTTGGAGGTAGAGCTGATAAGACTTGTTGACTGGTTGGATTTGTGGGTCTAAGAAGACAAGGATTGAACAGGCCTTCCTTCTGGACATTTTTCTCTTAGCTTTTAATGACACAGTATTGTTCTGGTTCTCTTTCTGCCTCCCTGATCCTCCTTTGTCAATCTCAAAGTTGTCTCAGGCCTTGCTTCTCTTTTTATGCTTTTGTATTGAGAGGTCATCACTCTTGTGTGTTTTTTTTTTTTTTTTTTAGAAATGCTATAGCTACGTTGAATAGGCTGCAGCACTGTGGCGCCATCCCGGCTCTCTGCAGCCTCAACTTCCTGGGCTGAACTGAGCCTCCCATCTCAGCCTCTCAAGTAGCTGGGACCACAGATGTGCCCCACCATGCCCAGCTAATTTTATTTTTTGTAGAGACAAGATTTCACTGTGCTGTCCAGGCTGGTCTCAAACTCTTGGAATCAAGTGATTTTTCCTTTGCGGCTTCTCAAAGTGCTGGAATCACAGGTGTAAGGCTTTGTGCCCGCCTACTCTTGTGCCTTCTGTTACAACCTTCATACGGTAACTCCCACATTTATTTTTTGCCTCTGAGCTCCAGTACCAGAATTCCTATTGGACTGCTTCACTGATATCCTATTTACACCTCCAGCATTTCATTAGCTGTCTGCTTTTGAGAACCTGTGGTCAGATTGTTACAGGTTGTCTCCTCCTTGCTTTGAAGATGTGTTGACAGGTTTTTTGTTTGTTTGTTTGTTTGTTTTGAGACAGAGTTTTGCTCTTGTTGCCCAGGCTGGAGTGCAATAGCTCGATCTTGGCTCACTGCCGCCTCTACCTCCTGAGGTCAAGCGATTCTCCTGCTTCAGCCTCCTGAGTAGCTGGGATTATAGGCATGTGCCACCACACCCGGCTAATTTTGTATTTTTAGCAGAGACGGGGTTTCTCCATGTTGGTCAGGCTGGTCTTGAACTCCTGACCTTAGGTGATCTGCCCACCTTGGCCTCCCAAAATGCTGAGATTACAGGCATGAGCCACCGCGCCCGGCCAGTTTACAGGTTTTAAGGATGGGTTTTATACTTTTTATGTAGGTTTTAGTGATGAGTCCTTTGCTTTAAAGAAGTACATTCCCAAGAAAGATGCTTAGCACTCCTGGGCAGCATTTTGTTCTTCAGAACTTTGCTTCCTCACAGGTTAAATGAGAAGGTTCAGCTTATCTCCTGCTCACCTCACTCCCCAGCCCCCCAAATCCCCTGACTTGTTGCTCTTCATGCTGACTCACGTATTTCTATTTATTTATTCATTCAGTCGGTCATTTATTGAACACTATTCAGGCCTGGTATAGGTCTGCCAACATGCTAAACATTGGCCAGTTCATCCAGTTGTAAAATGTTAGTTACTGTTGACTTCTCAACTCCTGCCTGTTTTCATGCCCAGATACTTCAGATCCCTCCCTGTCTTTCTCTCCCACTACTCCATTTTAGGTCCTTTGTTACCTTTTGCCTTGATTATTTATCCTTATTTTCATCCCCCTCCCCAGCTCTGTTCTTTTCTACTAAGGTGAGGTGTATAGTTTCTTCTAAATATTCTGTCATCTAGAACTCCAAATGTGTGACTCCCAATGCTTATTGACTAAAGTACAAACTCAACCTGATACTTAAGATTCTGTGATCTAGCCCCTACTTGTCTTTCCGACCTTGCTTCTCACTACGTGCTCAATAATGCACTCATCTTTGTTTCCCAAAAATGTTTCGTTATATTCTGCCTCTGTGCTTCTGCTGACACTGTCTGTACACTTCAGATCTAATACTCCCTGTCACTACTTGTCCAAATCCTGCCTATTTTTCATGCCCAGTTATATGACAGTCTTCTAAGATGGCTTCTGATATACTTAACAAAAAGTACCTTGCTTATGATACTTAAACCATAATTTCACCATGTTTTGTTCTTTTTGTGTGTGTGTGATGGAGTCTCTGTCGCCTAGGCTGGAGTGCAGTGGTACGATCCCAGCTCACTGCAACCTTTCTGCCCTCTGGGATCAAGCGATTCTCCTGCCTCAGCATCCCGAGTAGATGGGACTACAGGTGCACACTACCACATCTGGCTAATTTTTGTCTTTTTTAGTAGAGATAGGGTTTCACCATGTTAGCCAGGCTGGTCTTGGACTCCTGGCCTCAGGTGATCCACCAGCCTCAGCCTCCCAATCTCATGTCTGAGATTACAGATGTGAGCCACCACACCTGGCCAACTTCATCACTTTTTACCTTGTTTTATGTTTAGGTACTTTTCTCATCTCTCCTATAGGACTAAAATTCTGAAACAGAAACTATTTCTTGCATTTCTGTGCATCTTCTACATTGTTAGTCCTTTGTACTTAATAGTTACTCAATAAATATTTGCTGAGTGTGATAATGTTGTAGTGTGTCCTAGAGGCAGTACACTAGGTCGAATGATCTCTTGAAGTATTAGCTAACTCTGTGACTTATTTTCATAGATTCTTGTAGATTCAAAGCTACAAGGAGTTTTAATAAATTTATCTCCTCATCTCATTTTTAAAAAAAATTATAGAAAATTTCTTTTTTTTTCTTTTTTTGAATTGTACTTTAAGTTTTGGGGTACATGTGCAGAATGTGCAGGTTTGTTACTTAGGTATACATATGCCATGGTGGTTTGCTGCACCCATCAACCTGACATCTAGCCCTTATATGCCCATCACTCAGCTTCAACAATTATCAGCTCATGGTCAGTCTTGTTTCATCCATACCACTATCTGTTCCCTCATCCCCCTTGGATCCTTTTGAAACAAGTCCCAGGCATCATATCATTTAAATGCTAATTTCTGTATATACCTGTAAAAAATAAAAGATACTCTTTTATAAAAACATAACTACACCACACGGTATCCTGTTAATGTTCAGATTTCCACAATTAATTTATCTTTCTCCTCTCCCTTCATCCCTGCCACCCTTTCTCTCTGAACATTTGGTTTATTTGAATCAGATTTTAGACAAGGTTGATACATTGATTTGGTTTATTTGGCTTCTGTGTCTCCTTATGCCTTTTTTTTTGAGACAGGGTCCTGCTCTGTCTCCAGGCTGGAGTGCAGTGGTGCAATCTCAGCTTATTGTAACCTCCACCTCCACCACCATGCCCGGATAACTTTTGTATTTTAGTAGAGACAGGATTTCACCATGTTGGCCAGGCTGGTCTCGAACTCCTGACCTCAGGTGATCTACCTGCCTCACCTTCCCAAAGTGCTGGGATTACAGGCGTCAGCTACCACGCCCAGCCTCTTTTATGTCTTTTTAAATCTAGATTCTCTTGGTTCTTTTTTTCTTTTTTTTTTTCCTTGAGACAGAGTTTTGCTCTTGTCATCCAGGCTGGAGAGAAGTGGTACAGTTTCGGCTCCCTGCAACCTTCGCCTCCCGAATTCAAGCAGTTCTCCTGCCTCAGCCTCCTGAGTATTGAGGATTACAGGCATTAGCCACCACGACCGGCTTATTTTTGTATTTTTAGTAGAGATGGGGTTTCACCATGTTGGTTAGACTAATCTTGAACTCCTGACCTCAGGTGATCTGCCTGCCTCAACCTCCCAAAGTTCTGGGATTACAGGCGTGAGCCACCACACCTGGCCAGTTCTTTTTTCTTCTTGTATTTTTTTTGTTATTGTTGCTGCTGTTAAAGAAATCAAGTTGTGTAATTTTCCCCTTCTGGACTTTGCTAATTGAATTTCTGTAAATCATTTATGTTCCTCTATCCTTTTTATTCCCTGTAAACTGGTTGTTAGATCTAGAGAATGTTGTCTAAAGAAATATTCAAGCTTCAACTTAAATTTAAAATTTCAGCCTGGCCAACATGTTAAAACCCTATCTATACTAAAACAGAACAATTAGCCAGTTGTGGTGGCACATGCCTGTAATCTCATCTGCTTGGGTTGCTGAAGCATGAGAATTGCTTGAGCCCGGGAGGTGGAGGTTGCAGGGAGCTGAGATTGTGCCACTACACTCCAGCCTGGGCGACAGCGTGAGACCCTGTCTCAAAGAATAAAAAATAAAAAATTTATTTGGCACATTACAAAGATAAGAAGAAACACATTTTAATAATATAGTTTATTTTACCCAGTAGTTGCAAACTATTATTTTTTTTCCTTAGTTGTTTTTTGTGTTTGTTTGTTTGTTTGTTTGAGACAGGATCTCATTCTGTCGCCCAGGCTGTAGTACAGTGGCATTATCTCAGCTCACTGCAACCTCCACCTCTCAGGTTCAAGTGATCTTCCCACCTCAGCTTCCCAAGTAGCTGAGACTACAGGTGTGCAATACCACACCCAGCTTAATTTTTGTACTTTTTATAGAGATGGGGTTTTGCCGTGTTGCCCAGGCTAATCTCAAACTCCTGGGCTCAAACGATCTGCCTGCCCTGGCCTCTCAAAGTGCTGGGATTATGGGTGTGAGCCACTGCACCCAGTCTGTAAACTGTTATTATGTTAACATATTAATATAATAACATATAATCAATAAAAATTATTGTGACTTTTTTTTTTTTCTTGAGACAAGATCTCACTCTGTTTTTTAGGCTGGAGTGCAGTGGCATGATTTTGGCTCACTGCAGCCTCAACCACCTGGGCTCCCACCTCAGCCTCCCAAGTAACTAGGACTGCAGGGATGCATCCCCACGCCCAGCTAATTTTTTTATTTATTTGCAGAGACAGGCGTCATGATGTTGCCCAGGCTTGTCTTGAACTCTTGGGCTCAAGCGATCCTGCTACCTCATACTCCCAAAGTGCTGGAATTTCAGGCATGCATCAGTATGCTCAGCAGCATTCTTTTTTAATATTAAATCTTTGAAAGTCAGTGCTTTGCTCTTATGCCACATTATCAGTTTGGATTGGCCATGTTTTGGGTGCTCCATAGCTGCATGTATATGTGCAGTTGTGTAGTGCTCCTCTAGAGGGTTGACCTGAATTGGGCTGCTTTTTTGGCAATAATACTTCATAAATGGTGGTGTATTATTCTGTCAGGAGACTTATAATGTCCAGGTGTCTCTTTTTCTGTTGTACATGTTCATGGATGATGATTACCTAGATCCATGATTTCATTAAATGTGTGAAAAATGATTAGATTTTAATTCTATCATTTTTTTTGTTTATCAGCTGGAATACTTCAAAAAAGAAAAAGTTTACCGTTTCAACTCTTTGGTTACCCTGAGGTTTGATATGTACAAGGAAGGCAAGATACATACTTAATTCATTCCCTTTATTCTCTTATTTACTAGTTTTCAAAATAATGAGTTGGTTTTCTGATATTCTCCAGACAGGACCAGTGACTTTTTAGGGGTTTTTAGGGCATGTTCAGGAACTTTTAGGTGTTAACATATTTGACATGTTTTAATTCATTGTAGTTATTCTTATTGATGTTCAATTTGTTTCATCTTGGACCAGTGGGTAGTTCTTTAAGCTAGCTCCCGATTCCTTTTGACAGAACTTCAGCAGTCTTTGATAGTATTCCTTGCTTTCTAGTATGGTAAGATGTTCCCGACTCATCTTGTACATTTTCTGCCCTTTTCCCAAAGAGCTCTGGATCCTTTTAGTGGGATATTGTGTTTAGAGACCACATTATTAACTCCTTCATTTTGTAAAAGAGGCAACTGAAGGCAAGGTAAGTTGAGTGATTTAACTAAGGTAGCACAGATTTAGTGCCATAATCTGCCCTAGAACTGTAGTCTTCCTTAGTCATTGCTATTTTGTCTTGCTTTCTCTGCCTAGTCTCTAGGACAGGTGGTTTAACTACATTTCAGCTTATACTCTAGGGGTCATCAGGGGAAGAAAGGTTTTGTGGGTCATCATGGAGGTAGTATTAAACATCATTAATTTGGGCTAATTGGGGGAAAACCTACTGAGAGTGCTCTAGGTTGTTTTTCTTCAGGTGCAGCTGTTACTTTGAGTTCATACAGTAATTGAAACTAGGCTAATAGTGTTACCAGGTTACTTTGTTAGATAGAAATCCTTATACCTGGTTTAATGAATTGCTGAGAATGATGTGCAAATTAACTTTAATTGTATGTAAATTAGACTTGAAATGCTTAAAATCAGCTCATTAAACATTTCTCCTTGTGATCTTATTTACACTGTTTTCTTAGTCTTTATTAGAGTGCAGAGGCAAACTTTAGCTCAGGTCTGAATTTATCTCAACTTTCATGTGTGGAGTCTATATTAATAAAGTGTTGCTGTGAAGTTCAGGGAATTTTAGAAAGATACTTGAGAAGTACAGGGGAACAGCATCCGAAAGTCAGGCATTTGGCAGTCTCAACCAATCAGATTGTATTTCCTTGCATCTAAAAGTAAGCTGTTTTTCTCTTGCTGTGTTTAGAAATAAAAAATAAAAGTTAAAAAGTAAGACCTGTAATCCCAGCACTTTGGAGGGCTGAGGCAGGTGGATCACGAGGTCAGAAGTTCAAGACCAGCCTGGCCAACAGTAAAACCCCATCTCTACTAAAAATACAAAAATTAGCTGGGCGTGGTGATGGATGCCGGTAGTCCCAGCTACTCGAGAGGCTGAGGCAGGAGAATTGGTTGAACCTAGGAGGCAGAGCAGTGAGCCGAGATCGCGCCACTGCACTCTAGCCTGGGTGACAGAGTGAGACTCTGTCTCAAAAAAACAGAAATTAAATGAACCTAGGTCATTTGGTTTCAGAATTCATGTTCTGAATTATAGGACTATTCTGCTCTATTCACAGTGCTAGATAAATGAGGTATATCTTATTTTGACTGTGGGACTATGATTGGATCCTGAATATGGGGCTATGTTTTTTGTTTTTTGAGATGGAGTTTCACTCTTGTTGCCCAGGCTGGAGTGCAATGGACACGATCTCGGCTCACCACAACCTCTGCCTCCTGGGTTCAAGCGATTCTCCTGCCTCAGCCTCCCAAGTAGCTGGGAGTTTACAGGCATGTGCCACCATGCCTGGCTAATTTTGTATTTTTAGTAGAGATGGGGTTTTTCCCTGTTGGTCAGGCTGGTCTCGAACTCCTGATCTCAGGTGATCCGTCCACCTCGGCCTCCCAAATTTCTGGGATTACAGGCGTGAGCCACTGCGCCCTGCTGAAACATGGGGCTGTGTTAACAGCTTTGCCTCCTGATTCTTCAAGGATAGGGCAAAAATATAATTTAATGTATAAACTGGTTCACTTTTAAGAGTAAGAAGAAATACTATTAATAATCCTCTGGGATGACTGATGTAAACCAAGGTGAATGGACACCCTGAAAGGATACCTCTTGGCAGAGTTTAGTTTTAACAAATGTGACAGGACATGATAATTGCTTTATTATAATTGAATTTGTTTACCACGGATTCTTGTTTACATAATACAGGTGCATTTTTTCTTCTGCCAGCAGAACTCAGGCCTTTAGCTGATTCATTTTCATATCTCTCGATTTTGCTAATTCTTTTACTTCCCTCCAGACCATTTGGGAAATACTCTTTGTCAAACTTCATTTCCTCCAAGTCTGAAAAATACCAGCAGGAATTTCTGTAACACTTGTCCCATTAAAAAAAAAAAAATTGGCATTTAAAGCCATAAATCTGAAAATATCTTTATTAACGTGATTTCTACAAGGAGAGGAGCTGGTAAATGCATCTGCATTACTAGACTGGCAAAGAAATATTATTGTCATCAACTTCCTATAGATATTTGGAAATAACCTTATTGTATGATACTAGAGGCTTTAATGTTTCTTAAAAAGGATTATACCAGCCTAGAATGAAAGCATATGTGTTGTTTCATTGATCTGCTGGATCAGACTTATTTGTAATAACACTATCCTGGAGCCGCATCCAGTTAGAAGTTGTCTTTCACTGATAGAGGGTTAGTATTTGTAGTCAAATCTCTAAATTTTCAAAGTTATTCTAATAGAATCTATTCTAGATTTTTAAAGATCAAACTACCTCTTTGCTTCCTCATACAGTATATATTTAACCAAGTATATATCCACTAGGGTGATAGGAGGTGGGACAGGTAAGGACGCTGAAATTTATGTCAGATAGCTTTCCTTTCAGTTAACTGCTGTGGTATAAAGTTTGAGGGAAGAATGGATAAAACAAATGTGAACATAGTGTTTTTTTAGAACCACTAAAATGACTTTTCCCCTTAAATTATGAGATGTACTTTTATAGTAACAATAGTCTTAACTACATTTTTATTTTTAAAAATAATGGATATTTTATAGTTCAAAGCTGTTTAAATTTCTTTCTTTCTTATTTTTTTGAAATGGAGTCTCGCTCTGTCACCCAGGCTGGAGTACAGTGGCGTGATCTCGGCTCACTGCAGCCTCCGCCTCCTGGGTTCAAGTGATTCTCCTGCCTCAGCCTTCTGAGTAGCTGGGATTACAGGCGTGGGCCACCACACCTGGCTAATTTTTGTAGTTTTAGTAGAGATGGGGTTTTACCATGTTGGTGAGGCTGGTCTTGAACTCCTGAGACCTCATGATCTGCCCACCCCGGCCTCCCAAAGTGCTAGGATTACAGGCGTGAGCCACCTTGCCTGGCTAAATTTCTTATTTTTGGTGGTTGTTTTCTTTAAATTCAGTGAATTACTATATTTAAAAGGATAGATGTTTTATTTATGTCATATTTTATGAATGTGGCCCAACAGGGTGGCTCAATGACTGTAATCCTAGCGCTTTTGGAGGCTAGATCTTGAGCTTAGGAGTTAGAGACCAGACTGGGTAACATAGCCAGACCTTGTCTCTGCTAAAAATTTAAAAAATTAGCCAGGTATGGTGGCATACACCTGTATTTCCTAGCTACCCTGGAGGCTGAGGCAGGAGGATCACTTGAGCCTGAGAGATTGAAGCTACAGTGAGCTATGATCATGCCACTGCACTCCAGACTGGGTGACAGACAAGGCCAGGTCTCAACAACAAAAAATTCACAAATGAGAATGGCCTCTGAAGCTAATTTTTTTTTTTGAGACACAGTCTCTCTCTTGTTGCTCAGGCTGGAGTGCAGTGGTATGATTTCAGCTCACTGCAGCCTCTGCTTCCCAGGTTCAAGAGATTGTTCTGCCTCAGCCTCCCGAGTAGCTGGGATTACAAGCACCTGCCACCTCGCCCAGCTAATTTTTGTGTTTTTAGTAGAGACAGGGTTTCACCATGTTGGCCAGGCTGGTCTCAGACTCCTGACTTCAGGTGATCTGCCCACCTTGGCCTCCCAAAGTGCTAGGATTACAGGCATGAGCCTCCACACCTAGCCACCAATTTTTACTTAATTTTTTTTTTTTTTGGAGATAGAATCTTGTTCTGTCGCCCAGGCTGGAGTGCAGTAGTGTGATCTCGACTCAAGGCAGCCTTCACCTCCTGGTTTCAAGCAGTTCTGCCTCAGCCTCCTGAGCAGCTGGAATTACAGGTGTGTATCACCATGCCCAGCTAATTTTTATATATTTAGTAGAGACCAGGTTTCACCATGTTAGCCAGGCTGGTCTCGAACTCCTGGCCTCGAGCAGTCCACCCACTTCAACCTCCCAAAGTGCTGGGGTTAATACAGGTGTGAGCCACAGCGCCTGGCCTAATTTTTACTTAATTTTAAAAAATCTTTATATTTAAGGATAACTTCAAATATTAGTTATCTTTTTTTTTTTTTTGAGACAGAGTTTCGCTCTTGTTGCCCAGGCTGGAGTGCGATGGTGTGATCTTGGCCCACCACAACTTCTGCCTCCCAAATTCAAGCAATTCTCCTGCCTCAGCCTCCCTCAGCATGTGCCACCACACCTGGCTAATTTTGTATTTTTAGTAGAGACAGGGTTTCTCTATGTTCGTCAGGCTGGTCTCAAACTCCCGATCTCCCGACCTCAGTTGATCCACCTGCCTCGGCTTCCCAAAGTGCTGGGATTACAGGCATGAGCCATTGCACCCGGCTGTATTAGTTATCTTTAACTAGAGTCAACCATGCATTAATCAAGATGAGCTATTAAAGTAATGAAATAAATGCCTATTTGTCTTGAATTGCCAATTTTGTGTTTTTTATTTGATATAGGAAATCAAATACTTTTGACAATACAGTGTGTGCAAAAGATACAATATCATGTCCAAAAGAAACCTATATTCTGAAAACACAGAGATACGTTAAAATATTGAAATTATAGGCTGGGTGGGGTGGCTTATGCCTATAATCCTAGCACTTTGGGAAGTGCAGATGGGAGAACTGCTTGAGGCCGAGGAATTCGAGACCAGCCTGGGCAACATAGTGAGACCTAATCGCTACAACATTTTTGAAAATTAGCCAGGAGAGGTAGCTCACACCAGTAGTCCTAACTACTCAGGAGGCTGAAGCAAGAGGATCACTTGAGTTTGAAGCTGCAGTGAGCTATGATTAAGCCACTGCACTCTAGCCTGGGCAACAGAGTCAAGAACCTATTATTTAAAAAAAAAAAAAAGAAAAAAAAAAGGTAACAATACACAATTTTGTTGAATCCCAGATCTTTCTGTCTGGATTATCCCCACCATTATTCCATTCTTCCATTCTTCTATCCATTTTGTCTTAATAACAATTAAGATGACCAATCCGCCTCTTGGGCCCAAGTGATCCTCTCACCTCAGTCTCCTGAGTAGCTGGGACTACAGGCGCCAGTCACCATGCCTGACTAATTTTTTATGTTTTTGTAGAGACAGAGTTTTATCATGTTGCCCAGGCTGGTCTTGAACTCCTGAGCTCAAGGGATTCGCCTGCCTTAGTCTCCCAAAGTGCTAGGGTTACAGGCATGAGCAACTGCACCTGGCCCTACTGTAAATCAATTTAAGAAATACTGTGCCAGTTAATTTGCAAACTTACATAAAAATGGACAAACTCCTAGGAAAAGGTAACTTTCCAAGATGATGTAAGAAAAAAATGGAAAACCTGGTTGGGTGTGGCAGCTCATACCTGTAATCCCAGCACTTTGGGAGGCCAAGGCGAGTGGATCACTTGAGGTCAGAGTTCAAGATCAGCGTGACCAGCATGGTGAAACCCTGTCTGTACTAAAAATACAAAAAAATTAGCTGGGCATGGCAGTGGGCACCTGTAATCCCAGCTACTTGGGAGGCTGAGGCAGGAGAATCACTTGAACCTGGGAGGCAGATGTTACAGTGAGCCGAGATAGCACCACTGCACTCCAGTCTGGGTGACAGAACAAGACTGTCTCAAAAAAGAAAGAAAGAAAGAAAACCTTTAACTATTAATAAATGGAAGTTTTACTTAAGCAACTTCTTCCAGAGGAAAATACCATGACCAAATTATGTATTTATTTATTTTTTTATTCCTAACCACTAGGGAATAGTCAAATACTTTTCCAGTTAGATTTGATCAGACTTTCAAGATACAGCCTATAGTTTTAGAATCAGTTATAAATTTCACTTTCCATGCTGTTATCCCCCACATTAAGATGGTGAACTATGGTTTACATTTTCACTTCCTGGCCTATCTGATATGGATCTCTACTAAGGGGACCTATTTTCTTTTTCGTTAGCTCCCACTCCCTATCTCCTTTCTTGCTTTTTCTCTGATTTTTTTTTTTTCTTCATAGTCAGGAAGAGTCAGAAAGAACCTTTGCATTGTTTAGAGATTTGTTTCCCAGTAGATTTCTGTTCATCTTTCTATCCATTTGTCAGGAATTTTATGAAGATTTGATGAGTGACAGAAGTGTTGCTTGGCACCACAGGATTTAAAAGATAGTACCTTCCCACAGAGAGCTCACAGTCTATTCCTGTCTAACTGTAATATGGGATGGATGCTATAATAATGTAATAATAGAGTGCTCTTGGAGTAGATGAGAGCTTGATTAATTTTTTCTGGGGAATGGGGTCAGGATGGCTTCATGGAAGCAATTACACTTGAACTGGGCCGGGGAAGCATTAAACAAATTTTAAGAAGCAGGAAAAAAACAGGTAGGTAATCCAGGAAGTGGGAAATGTCTTGAGTGAAGCCACAGAGACATTGGAGTGCAGGGCCTCTGTGGTGAGCAGTGAGTAGAGCATTGGAAAGGTGTGGCCAGAGAGGAGGCTAAACAAGTATGTTTGTGTCAGATAGTGAAGGGCCTTAAATAACACATATTCTCTTTGATCACTCCTAGTCTGATTTTTTTCGTTCTCAGTCTCAGCCCTTCTAACATCAATAACCTACCCCCAATTCTCAGATAAAAATTTTCAAGTTTTCTGCTATGTCATGTGTTGATACATGCCAGAGATTTGGTCATATAGTTTTACCTTAGTGCTGAAAGAGACCAGGCTTCATCTGGTTAATTATTAGAAGGCAGCTGTTGGCACACACTCCAGCCATTCCAGACTTTCATAGAGAAAGCTTGATCTCAGTGTTTTGGAAAAATAAAAAGTAGCTCCTTCCTGTGAAAAGGGTTGGGGATGCTCAGCTTCATCAGTAATCGGAGGAATGCAAATTAAAACTGCAGTGATATATTGGTTTTATGTTCATCAGATTGGTAAAAGTTAAAGGGACAAAAAATGTTGGCAAGGATACGAAGCAACTAGAGCTGTGCAAGCAGTAGTGTGCATGAGTACAACCATTTTAAGAAAACAATTTGGTATTATCTCATAATTAAAGACGTACATGCTCTGTGACCGAGAAATTCCACTCCTGGGTATCCACCCTAAAGAACTCTTGCCAGGCGCAGTGGCTCACACCTGTAATCCCAGCATTTTGGGAGGCCGAGGCGGGCGAATCACCTGAGGTCAGGAGTTTGAGACCGGCCTGACCAACATGGAGAAACCCCGTCTCTACTAATAATACAAAAATTAGGTGGGTGTGGTGGTGCATGCCTGTAATCCCAGCTACTTGGGAGGCTGAGGCACGACAATCACTTGAACCTGGGAAGCAGAGGTTGCGGTGAAGCAAGATTGTGCCATTGCACTCCAGCCTGGGCAACAAGAGTGAAACTCCATCTCAAAAAAAAAAACAAAAAAACAAAAAAACTCTTACATATGTGGACCAGGAGACATATACAAAACATCCATAGCAACACTGTTGACAATAGCAAAACTAACAAAATATTCAAACTGGAAAAAAAATTCCAATGTCGATCAACTTGAGATTGGATAAGTAAATCCTACAATAGAATACTATATAACAGTGAAAATGAGTAAATTGCAGCTATAGCAGCATAAATTCATCTCAAGAACAAATTTTAGAGTGGAAAAAGTTGCAGAAGAGTACATATGTCAATATTAGATATAAAATAGGTCAAGACCAGCCTGGGCAACATAGTGAGACACTGTCTCTACAAAAAATTTTAAAAGTGGCTGGGCACAGTAGCTTATACCTGTAACCCCAGCATTTTGGGAGGCCAAGGCGGTAGGATCCCTTGAGCCCAGAAGTTCCAGACCAGCCTGGACAACATAAGAAGACCCTGTCTCTGCAAAAAATTAAAAATTAGCTGAGCATTGGTGGTACATGCCTGTTCCCAGCCATTTGGGAGGATCACTTGAGCTCAGGAGTTTGAGACTGCACTCCAGTCTGGACAACAGGACAACAGTCTCAAAAAAAAAAAAAAAAAAAATTAGTTGGTCATGGTGGCACATGCTTGTGATCCCAGGTACTCAGAAGGCTGAAGCAGGAGGATTGCCTGAGACCAGGAGTTACAAGTTACAAAGAGCTGTGATCATGCATTGCACTCCAGCCTGGGCGACAGAGTGAGACCCTGTATCTTACCAAAAAAAAAAAAAAAAAAAAATAGAGTCATATGAAGTTCTGTGAGACTAAACAATATAACATTTAGAGATAGAAATGTGATAAAACTATAAAGAAAAGGAAATGGTAAACACACATTTAAGAAAGTTATTTCAGGATAAGGAAAGGAAATTAGCTTTAAGGCTAATCGTAGTATTCTTCTTCTTTTATTATTATTTTTTGAGACAAAGTCTCACTCTGTCACCCAGGCTGGACTGCAGTGGCATGATCTCCACTCACTGCAACCTCCCCCTCCTGGGTTCAAGCAATTCTCCTGCCTCAGACTCCTAAGTATCTGGGATTATAGGCGCCCACCACCACACCTGGCTAATTTTTGTATTTTTAGTAGGGATGGAGTTTCACCATCTTGGCCAGGCTGGTCTTGAACTCTTGAGGTGGGTGGGTGATCCACCTACCTCAGCCTCCCAAAGTGCTGGGATTACAGGCGTGAGCCACCGAGTCTGGCCTATTATTTATTTATTTATTTTTGAGATGGAGTCTTGCTCTGTTACCCAGGCTAGAGTGCAATGGCGGAATCTCAGTTTACTGCAACCTCTGCCTTCTGGTTTGAAGCAATTCTTCTGCCTCAGCCTCCCGAGTAGCTGGGACTACAGGTGCACACCACCACACCCAGCTAATTTTTGTATTTTTAGTAGAGATGGGGTTTCACCATATTGGCCAGGCTGGTCTGAAACTCCTGACCTCTTGATCTGCCCTCAGTCTCCCAAAGTGCTGGGATTACAGGCATGAGACGCTGCACCCGGCCTCTGGCCTATTTTTTTTAAAACTATATCTCTGAATAATTTTAAAGCATTAAGAAAAGATTGGTGACACCTGATCTAGTCTAGTGTTCTCCCTATTTCTTCTTTTACAAATAAACACATTTTTCAGAAAGTTAAAAACTAAGGCTCAGAGAGATTAAATACAGTAGTCCCCCAACTTACTCAGTTTCAATTACCCGTGGTCCACTCTGGTCCAAAAACAGGTGAATACAGTGCAGTAAGATGTTTTGAGAGACCACATTCACTTAACTTTTATTACAGTATATTACTATAATTGTTCTATTTTATTATTGTTGTTAATCTCTTACTGTGCATTTTTTTTTTTTTTTTTTTTTGAGATGGAGTCTTGCTCTTTTGCCAGGCTGGAGTGCAGTGGCACGATCTCGGCTCGCTGCAAGCTCTGTCTCCCAGATTCAAGCGATTCCCCTGCCTCAGCCTCCTGAGTAGCTAGGACTACAGGCGCATGCCACCATGCCCGGCTAATTTTTTGTATTTTAGTAGAGACGGGGTTTCACCATGGCCAGGATGGTCTTGATCTCCTGACCTCATGATCCGTCCACCTCGGCCCCGCAAAGTGCTGGGATTACAGGCGTGAGCCACCACACCCAGCCCTGTGCCTAATTTATAAATTAAATTTTATCATAAGTATGTATGGATAGGAAAAACATACAGAGTTCAGTACTATCTGTGGTTTTAGACATCATCTGAGGGTATTGGAATTATGCTCTGAGTATAAGGGGTGACTACTGTAATTTAATTGTTCAAGGAATAAAGTGTACCTGGTCTTTCAAACCCAGCATAGCACACTTTCTGTCATCCTATTTTGCAACTCTCCCATTACGCAGATTCCGTCTATCAATTAGAAGTGCTTCCACTTGGACTTCCTGCCTCAGTCTTTCACTCTCTCATGTAGTACGTTCTCCATACTACTGCCAGAGAGAGCTTTCTAAATGCAAATCTGATCATGTCACCCTCTGGCCTTAATCTTAAATAGCTCCCTAGAGCTTTCAGCACACTCTAAGTGCTGTAGCCTGGCATATAAGGCTCTCTGTGCCTCAGCTTCTGTCTGCCTTATTAGCCTCATCACTCATGACTTCTGCACTTCAGCCACATAAGCCATTTGCTGTTCTTGGAACACTTTTTGCCTCTGCATATGCTACTCCCTCCACCTGGAAGTTCTTAACTACACTTATTTGTCCTTTAAAACACCTTTTCTTAACTGACCCCCACTTTTTGCCCCAACTTGAGCTGGATACTTCTATTACACCTTGAACTTAACATTTGTAGTCACTTACCAGAATATTATTGTCCCCTTTATTTATATCTCCAGTAGCTTGCAAACTCTGTGAGGACAAAGGCAGTATTGAATTAATATCCTAAGTGTATGGCACAGTACCTGGTACATAAGGTTCATTGTGTGAACAAATAATTGTATATTACTGTATACAAAGACAATATGTATGTATGCTTTTTTTTTTTTTTTTTTTTTTTAAGAGATGGGATCTCAATATGTTGCCTAGGCTAGCCTCAAATTGGGCTTAAGTGATCCTCCTGCGTTGGCCTCCCAAAGTGTTGAGATTACAGTTGTGAGCCACCATGCCTGGCTCCATGTATACGTTTTATAGTTGTCATTTGTGTGCAAGATTTTCATCAGCTCTACCCATACTTATTGAGGAAAGAAATGAAGATGGGAGGGAGAGGAGGAGAAGGGAAGGGAACAGAAAAGAAGCGGGGGGGAGGCCGGGTGCGGTGGCTCACGCCTGTAATCCCAGCACTTTGGGAGGCCGAGGCTGGTGGATCACCTGAGGTCAGGAGTTTGAGACCAGCCTGACCAACATGGAGAAACCCCATCTCTACTAAAAATACAAAATTAGCCAGATGTGGCACATGCCTGTAATCCCAGCTACTTGGGAGGCTGAGGCAGAAGAATTGTTTGAACCTGGGAGGCAGAGGTTGCAGTGAGCTGAGATCATCCCATTGCACTCCAGCCTGGGCAACAAGAGTTAAAATCCATCTCAAAAAAAAAAAAAATATATGGAATTGGGAAAAAAGAAAGGCAGGCAGTTGGGTGGGTGGGTAGATGGGTGGGAGAAAAATATTGAGGAGAGGAAAACAAGAAGATGATTTGGGGGGAAATTCAGGGTCTTATTAACATTTTAGGTCAAGGGCCTGGACAGTTTAAAACACCCTGTATTTCTTTCAAGCTTTGGATATGCTAATTTTCATGACTTACCTTATTCTGACCTTCCTTAGCCTTTTTGGAAATTTCTCTCCCTTGGCTGATAACTATCATGTTTCTCTCTTTACATTAGGAAATAAGAGCTTTGAGGTACAAGAATGAGATGGTGGTGGCAGAGAGCTCATGTTGGTCAGGGTGGTCTTGGTCTCTAATTTTTTTTTTTAAAAGATGGTGTTTCACCATGATGGCCAGGCTGGTCTTGAACTCCTGACCTCAGGTGATCCACCCACCTCGGCCTCCCAAAGTGCTAGGATTACAGGCATGAGCCACCGTGCCCGGCCCTTGGTCTCTAATTTTTAACTTCTCTCTCTGCTCTGTCCCTGTCCCAGATTGGACCCCTGATGCCCTCCTGAGTTTGAGGGGTAAATGTAGATCCTGTCTCATGACCTGGTAAGATGCCAGGAATCTATTTCTAAAACAGAGGTTGAACTTGGGCTATTCACATTGGGTTATTGTCTCTCAGGAAACAGTGCTATAAGACTGGAGGTCCAGACACCTTCTTTATCCTTATCTTTATGAGAGCCAAAGCACAAGAACCCACTATGGCTTCATTCATTTGATAAACTTTTTTTTTTTCTTTGAGATGCTGTTTGGCTTTGTCACCAGGCTGGAGTGTAGTGGCGCGATCTAAGCTCATTGCAACCTCCAACTCCCTGGTTCAAGCTGTTCTCCTGCCTCAGCCTCCTGAGTAGCTGACAATACAGGCACTTGCCACCACGCCCAGCTAATTTTTGTATTTTTAGTAGAGATGGGGTTTCACCATGTTGGCCAGGTTGGTCTTTATCTCCTGACCTTGTTATCTGCCCATCTTGGCCCAAAAAGTGCTTGGATTACAGGCTTGAGCTACTTAACCTGGCCGTTTTTTTTTTTTTTTTTTTTTTTTTGGGGTGGAGTCTTGCTCTGTCACCCAGGCTGGAGTGCAGTGGCCTCATCTCAGCTCACTGCAACCTCTGCCTCCTGGGTTCAAGCGATTCTCCTGCCTCAGCCTCCTAAGTAGCTGGAACTATAGGCACATGCTACCATGCCTGACTAATTTTTGTATTTTTAGTAGAGACAGGGCTTTACCATGTTGGCCAGGATAGTCTTGAACTCCTTCCCTCAAGTGATTGGTCCTCCTTGGCCTCCCAAAGTGTTGGGATTACAGGTGTGAGCCACTGCACCTGGCCTTTATTGAGCATTCTCTTGGTACCTAGCATGATGGTAGGCACTAGGATTAGAGATGACTCATAGCACCAGCCTCAGAGAACTCACAGTCTAGTGAGAGAGCAAGTAGAAAAACCACTCATTTTAATCCAGTGTGATGGTATCGACAAAGTGTTATGGACATTTAGAGAACTATTATAGCATATGGAAGACAGGACACCAACTTCCTTTGGGGCAAGGCCCATCAAGGTATAGACATGGACAAAGATGTTATGGACATTTAGAGAACCATTACAGCATATGGAAGACAGGACACTAACTTCCTTTGGGGCAAGGCCCATCAAGAGGTGTTTCACTTGAGCTCAGACTTGGAAGACTTTATAGGTTGCTGGGGGTTGTGGTGGGTGGTCAAACTTAAGCAAAAGTATGAAGATAAGAAAGAACATGGTACAGTGGGGAGCGATGGGAAGTTCTATAGGACTGCAAAGAAAGGTATATGTGTATGAGAATGTGACAGGAGATGAGACTGGAGCCATATAAAGGGGCCATTTTGCGGATGACCTTTGTTGTTTTTTGAGATGAGGTCTCTGTCACCCAAGCTAGAATGCAGTGGTGTGATCTTGGCTCATTGCTACCTCCATCTCCCAGGTTCAAGCAATTCTCCTGCTTTAAAGTCTGTCAAGCAGCTGGAACTACAGGCATGCACCACCACGCCTGATTAATTTTAGTAGAGAGGGGTTTTCATCATGTTGGCCAGGCTGGTCTCGAAATCCTGACCTCAAGAGATCCACCCACTTCAGCCTCCCAAAGTGCTGGGATTACAGGTGTTCTACTGCGCCTGACCAGTGGATAACCTTTTCTACTTTTCTAGATAAAAGGGATTGTCAGTAGAAGTGTTTTCATTCATCCAATGTTCGGTGTTAGTGTTTTTCTTACTGTTGTCTTTTGAGCAACGGAGTTTTATCACTTTTTATTTCTTTGTTCTTTTTTTTTTTTTAAATAAACAAGGCTGTGGATGATTTGTTCTTTTTATGATACCCAAATTTGGAGCTTTCTTTTTATTCTTCAGGTGATTCTGCTTTGAGTATGATCTAGTCAAACCCTTCACTCAAGGCATTGTGGAATGGATGATACATTGCTTTTAAGGCAGTTTAGAAGGAGGAGGATTTAAATGACCTTCAAAGATAATGTCAAGCCCCCATGTCAGTGTCACTGCAATTCACGCATGCATGGAGAATGGGAAAGGAACTTAATTATGGAGGAGGGGAATCGTAATCCTGTTTGAATGGATAGTTGAAAGTCCTGGGCCCGCCCCTGAGGCTCAAAAAAGGACTTTTTTATATTTGCTGCGAAGAGGTCAGAGGGAGAGCCCACATAAATACCATCCTCCCTTGGGGTGTGTGAGCCAGTTTTATTCTTTTACTTCCACAGGTGCAGAATAGATTCACCAAATAGTATTCTGATCTCCATTGAACAGAATCTGGCATCATATTGTCCTTCTTTAGAAAATCAATTCCTTTAAGCATGGAACATGGCAATTTTAGGTCAGCAGGCATTTAAAGACACCTTTTTAACTTTCATGGGCTAGCCTAATAGGATATATTTTGTACAAAATGCCAGTGTTATCAAGATGAAACTTGAATCATTTAAATTTTGCTAAGGACTTAGTTTTAGCTGCTGATGTACCTTTTACTTGTGAAATTACTTCTTTTCTTTTAATGGTGCTGTCCTTCTGGAGCACTGTGATCATCATCAGGTATCAGGCTTCATTCCTTCAGCTAACCTTTGGTAACTGTTTGGAATCCATTAGTGTTTGAGATGAGGGAACCCACAGCAACCCGTGTTACTGTTACTGTCTTTTCAGACCATAAAATAACTTTCCATAGTTAGGCTGGATGACTGCAGAAACTAGTGCCTTATGTAGTCAGGAGCTGCTGCAACATAGCTACAATCTGAACAACCAAAGGAGTTAATCACAGCCAGCTTCACCCATTTCATTAATTTATTTTGCCAAGTGGTATCAGTGAGGCAGAGCTACACCTTTGGCTCATTAATACAAGGTCTGAACTGGAAAGATCTATTTCAGTGAAATCCTTGAGAATTGCTGAAAACACATGGTATGTCTTAGTACTTTAAATAGAACTGTTCTAATTTGGAGGGAAATTGCTGTACAAACATGGCTCCAGTTGATAACCTTCACAGCATATCTATTCATACTGCTCTTGTTACTTCTGAATTGTGGAAACAGTTATGTGTTAATATAAATGTAATTTCATTTTTATAAATATATATTCATATCTTAAAATAATACTCTGATCGATTTTAGTAGGAAAGCTCCATCTTCTTAATTATTCATTTATGTAAGCTTCTTCCCTCCATTCTAGAAGACAGTCTATAGACTGTGTCAAAGCCCATTTTCAAGGCAGTTTATAGGGATTTAGCGATGCAATTTATTTACTGTTGGTCACCAAGAAAGTGAAAATGGAAGAACCAGAAGGCTGCTGAGGGAAAATGTTACAAAAGCATACTCCAGGGGCTAGAGACCAGAGAGCAAGAAGAATCCTTGAGGGTGGTCCCAGGGAGCTATGATATGTAGTAACAGAATAGAAATTAGGTAATGGAAAGTTTAGGCTACTGTACCAAAGACATTCTTCTTCTTCTTTTTTGTTTTGAGACAGGCTCTTACTCTGTCATCCAGGCTGGAGTGTGCCGGCACAATCTTGGCTCACTGCACTCTCCGCCTCCCAGGCTCAACTGATCCACCAACCTCAGCCTCTTGAGTAGCTGGGACTACAGGTGTGTGCCACCATGCCTGGCTAATTTTTGTATTTTTTGTAGAGATGGGGTTTTGCCATGTGATCCTTCTGCCTCAGGTGATCTGCCTGCCTCAGCCTACCAAAGTGCTGGCTGGGATTGTAGGTGTTTCTTCTAACAAATTTTGTCTTAGAGTTGTCTTTGCAAGTGAAGCTTTTGTGATTATTGGAATGCTATAGAATTCATCTCTAGGCTTCTTGTCCCACTAAAGCATTAGAATTTAAAACAGACCCTTTAACATGATTTATAGCAGACAAGAAATACCAGTTCAGTTTGGGCAGGTGGTATTTAATTGTCCCTCTTTGCAATCCCTCTAAAATTGTGGGTAAAACAAAAATCCATAAAGAACAGCTTTATATATATTTTGAAAGAGATATCAGTTTCTTGCATTTTTCTAATGTCAAAGGTTAATTTAAAATATTAATGCTGAAAAGATTAAGATATTAAATCTAGGCAAGAATACATGTACATGTTGTAATTGCTTCCTTTTTAAAATTAAAGTAATTGGATTATATTTAATGAGCTATTTACATTTAATAATTAAAAAAGACTTACCTTTTCAGTATTCCCTATATGCAGAAAGAGATGGGAGAAATTTCACATATGATATAATTACCTTAACTTGGGCTAAATAGGAAAAACAACTGTGCTTTTTAGAAAAAGGGTCAGAAGAATATTATATTAAAATATACAGATTAGGAATTACCTATAGGAGTGTGTTTTGGTTCATTGTAAAAGAAGATGAAAGATTAGGTGCTTAAAAAAAAAAATCCCTGATGAGAAGATTTGATGAGCTGAACACAGAATGAAACTTAAAGTGATTCTCAGGGACCCTGTAGATAAAAGTAACCCGTCAGAAGTGACGGAACCCCTAATGCCTAGCTGTTTGAAAACAGGAGTTTGTTTGAAAAGCAGTAGCATCTGAATATGTTATCTGAGGCTGGCACTTTAAATAAGCCTGTGTTTATGTCGTTTAAAGGAAAGATGTGAAGCCCCAGAGCATCTGGCTAAAATTGGATGCAGAGAGGGAGAAAGCAGTGTGTTACACTCATTAACACCATTTCAGTTTTAGGGTAAATAGGAAGACTTTCATGTGTTAGCATGCAGTCTTTTTTCCACGAGAAAGGAACTAGTCTTTTGGTGGCACTTCTGTATAAAGATGAGAAGTTTGGGCATATTTGTCTAACTAACTTCTTAGTTGGAGTGTTTTGTGGAGAGTCAGTGTGGTGTGATTGAAAGAACATGAACTTCGGACACAGTTGGACCTGGGTTTGAAAGCTGTCTGTCTGTGTGACTTTCATAAAGTTATGAATCACTCTGGGTTTTAGTTTTCTCATCTGTAAGATGAAAATATACTACTTACCTTGGAAATCTGTTTGGAGGATTAGAAATATTCAAGAAGATGTGAATAAATATCTGGCACATTTCAGGAATTTAACAGGTATTTATTGAGCAGACACTGTAGGATAAAAAGAAATTTTAAGAATCCTACTTTGTCTCCAGTTAGTGGCTATTGCTACTACTACTACTTTCTGTTAGGTTAAAAGATATTTTGTTTTTCAATTCCTGTATTCAAAGGGTTGTATACCCCAAAAATCTGTGCTATAAAATAGAATGTAGTGACTGCTATAAGAGAGGTTCAGCATACCTCATTGGCACTTGGAGAGAGGAAAATGACTTGAGACTAGAAGAGTCAGGGAAGGAGTCTTAGAAGTGGCGACATTCACCTCAGGCTTTTAAGATAAAAGGATTGTTTGTGTGTTTTTATAAAGAAATACCACAATCTAGATAATAGTCTCTTGGAGAATGTTTTGCCTTCAAAGTAAAGTGAAAATACTGGATTGACCCTTGACTGTGATTTGGAAGACTGATGGATGCCCTTTGTTGTAACCCTTAAAATTGGTATAATGTAAGCAGACGCCATCCATCTTTTTCAGTATTTGTCTCCATATTCCTGAAGAGCCTGTCTCACAAGGCAAGAGGTCCACCTTCTTGGCCTCCACTGAAACGAAATAAAAGAGGACCATTTAGGAACACCTTTAGGTAGTGCGCATTGTTGCTTAATTTGACCTGCTCTCTTTATTCTGTTACTAGGAGGTAGGTCCATATAAAATCATTCTTTCGAGTTAGTAATAATGAGAGCTATCTGTTACTGAGTACCTACTGGATGCTAGGTACCCCTCTGGAGTGCTTACATACGTTATTACATCTTATCCTTGGAACTATCCTAGGTTGGCCGTAGTGATTTATGCCTGTAATCCCAGCGCTTTGGGAGGCTGAGGTGGGAAGATCACTTGAGTCCAGGAGTTTGAGACCAGCCAGGGCAACATAGTAAGACTCTGTTCCTACACAAACTGAAACATTAGCTGGGCATGGTGCTGCATGCTTCTAACCCCAGCTACTCTGGAGGCTGAGGTGGGAGGATTGCTTGAGCCCAGGAGACTGAGGCTGCATGAGCCACACTCACACCACTGCACTCCAGCCTGGGTGACTGAGCCAGACCCTGTCTCAAAAAAATAACAACTGTAGTATAAGGTAGTTTGTATTTTCCCCATTTTTCAGATGATGCTCAGAGGGATAGACTACCCTAAGGTCATATAGCTAGTGACTCAAGGAATCCTTGCTTTCTTTGTCTGGATATTCTTCTGGGTTTACCAAGCTATACTGATTGATTGATTGATTTTTAATTTTTCTTATCTTCTTCTCTTCTTTTGGCATTGAAGGAATATTTATTTATTTTTTGAGACGGAGTTTCACTCTTGTTGCCCAAGATGGAGTACAATGGCATGGTCTCGACTCACTGCAACCTCCGCCTCCTGGGTTCAAGCCATTCTCCTGCCTTGGCCTCCAGAGTAGCTGGGATTATAGGCGCCCGCCACCATGCCCGGCTAGTTTTTGTGTTTTAGCAGAGATGGGGTTTCACCTTGTTGGCCAGGCTGGTCTCCAACTCCTGACCTCAGGTGATTTGCCCACCTCAGCCTCCCAAAGTGTTGGGATTACAGGTGTGAGCCACTGTGCCTGGCCTTTTTAATTTTATTTATTTATCTTTTTAAAAGAGCCAGTGTCTTGCTGTGTTGGGCCCAGACTGGACTCTTACTCCTGGGCTCAATTGATCCTTTTACCTCAGCTTCCCAAGTAGCTGGGACCACAGGTGCACGCTATCACACCTGGCTAATTTTTTATTTACTTATTTATTTATATAGAGACAGGGTCCTATTCTGTTGCCCAGGCTGGAGTTCAGTGGCCCAATCATAGCTCACTGCAGGCTTGACTTCCTGGGCTCAGGCAGTCCTCCCACCTCAGCCTCTAAAGTAGCTGGAACTACAGGCTCTCAGCACCATGCCTGGCTATTTTTGTTTCTGTTTTTGTTTTGTTTTGTTTTTTGAGACAGAGTCTTGCTCTGTCACCCAGGCTGGAGTACAGAGGCACAATCTCAGCTCACTGCAACCTCCACCTCCCAGGTTCAAGCGATTCTCCTGTCTCAGCCTCCTGAGTAGCTGGGATTACAGGCACGTGCTACCACACCCACCTGATTTTTGTATTTTTAGTAGAGACAGGGTTTCATCATGTTGGTCAGGCTGGTCTCAAACTCCAGAATCATGGTCCACCCGTCTTGGCCTCCCAAAGTGCTGGGATTACAGGTGTGAGCGATCGCACCCAGCCCTCTGGCTAATTTTTTGTGTTTTTTTAATAGAGACGAGGTTTCTCCGTGTTACCCAGGCTGGTCTCAAACTCCTGGGCTCAAGCAATCTGCCCATCTCAGCCTCCCAGAGTGCTGGGATTACAGGCATGAGCCACCATGCCTGGCCTATTTTTATTTTTAATTTTTAACTTTTGTAAGTACATAGTAGTTGTATATATTTATGGGATCCAGCATATTTTAAAATTTTTTTGTAAAGGTAGGGTCTTCCTATGTTGCCCAGGCTGGTTATATTGATTGTTTATTTATTTTATTTACCATTTTTTGTTTTAGAGCTGAAGTCTCACTTTGTTGCCCAGGCTGAAGTGCAGTGGAACACTCAGTTACGGCTTGAACTCCTAGGCTTAAGGGATCCTCTTGCCTCAGCCTCCTGAGTAGCTGGGCCTACAAGTGCACACCACTGAACTCAGCTGAGTTTTTCATTGTTTATAGAGATAGGGCCTTGTCTTTTTGCCCAGGCTGGTTTCAATCTCCTGAGCTCAAGCGATCCTCCCACCTTGGCCTCCCAAAGTGCTGGAATTACAGTCATGAGCCATCACTCCCAGACAGTATGTATTTGTACATCCAGACATACATAAACATAGAAAAGGGGCTGGGCACGGTGGCTCACTCCTGTAATCCCAGCATTTTGGGAGGCTGAGGCGGGCAGATCACTTGAGCTCAGGAGTTCGAGACCTGACTGGCCAACATGGTGAAACCTCATCTATACCAAAAATACAAAAAATTAGCTGGGCGTGGTGGCATGTGCCTGTGGTCCCAGCTACTCAGGAGACTAAGGTGGGAGGATAGCTGGAGCCCAGGCAGGGGAGGTTGCAGTGAGCTGAGATCGTGCCACTGCACTCCAGCCTGGGTGACAGAGTGAGACCCCCATATCAAAAAAAAAAGAGGGTTATGATCTCCATCATGGTCCATTATTGACTGAAATGTTGTTATGTAGTACATAACTGTATTCTCTTGTAAGTCTGAGTTGCAGAATGCATTTTAGGGGTAGAGAGATTTTTTTTTTGAGACAGAGTCTTGCTCTGTTGCCAGGCTGCAGTGCAGTGGCGTGATCTCTGCTCACTGCAACCTCCGCCTCCCAAGTTCAAGTGATTCTCCTGCCTCAGCCTCCCGAGTAGCTGGGACTACAGGCGTGCACCACCACACCCGGCTAATTTTTGTATTTTTTAGTAGTGACAGGGTTTCGCCATTTTGCCAGAATGTCTCAATCTCTTGACCTTGTGATCTACCTCGGCCTCCCAAAGTGCTAGGATTACAGGCATGACCCACCACACCTGGCTGGTTAGAGAGATTTTTTTAAAGACCACCATGTCTACCTTCTGAGGCCGGAGGATTTTTTGAGCTCAGAAGTTCATGGCTTCAGTGCACTATGATTGTGCCTGTGAAGAGCCACTAAATTTCAGCCAGGTAACATGGTGAGACCTTGTCTCTAAAATAATATGTTTATATTTTATTGACTCTGAAGTGTACATTTTTTTTCTCACATTTTAACATCTCTCTCTCTCTTTTTTTTTTTTTGGAGACAGTGTCTCACTCTGACACCCAAGCTAGAGTGCAGTGCAGTGGTGCAATCACTGCTCACTGCAGCTTTGACCTCCTGGGCTAAAACGATCCTTCCATATCAGCTTCATGAGTAGCTGGGACTACAGGTGTGCACCACCACATTCAGCTAATTTTTGTATTTTTTGTAGAGACGGGATTTCTCCACATTGCCCAGACTGGTCTCAAAAGCCTGAGTTCAAGTGATTCACTCGCCTTGACTCCCAAAGTGCTTGGATTACAGGCACCATACCCACCCCATTTTAACATCTCTTGAATCATAATGCCTCTTGCAGTAAGTGGCATCTTAGATTTGATGAAATATGGTAGAAGCCCATTGGAATTGTGACTTTTCCATAAATACTATGGTAAAGTTCAGGACTTATGTTTATCATATTAGCTCTCCTTGAAAAACCTTCCCCTCTGTTTTTCACATTCAGTTCTACCCAGTTCAGATCTTGGGTTTGGGGTTTTTGTTTGTTTGTTTTTTGAGACAGAGTCTCACTGTGTCTCAAAGGCTGCAGTGCAGTGGTGCAGATATTGGCTTATTGCAGCTTCAATCTCCTGGATTAAATTAATTCTGCCTCAACTTCTCAAGTAGATGGGACTACAGGTGTGTACTACCACACCTGGCTGATTTTTAAATTTTTTTGTAGAGACAGGGTCTTATCATGTCACCTAGACTAATCTCGAACTCCTGGACTCAAGCAATCCTCTAACTTGGCCTTCCAAAGTGCTGGGATTACAGGCATAAGCCACTGCACCCGGCTCCAGTTTAGATCTTTAAGGCTCCAGAGAGTGTTCAGTCCCTTCAGTTCACAGTGATCTTTTCATCCTTTCTATTGTCATCGTTGAGTACATAATTTATTTGTTAATTGAACTACTATTTATTTGCTATATTGTTACTTAACTGTGGTTTTATCTGTCTCCTCAACTAAATTGTAAGCTCCTGGAGTCAAGAAAGAGATTTTATACTTCTTTGTGTCTTTTAGTGTCTTCTTGATAAATATTCAGTGATTGATAAGAGTGCTATAATTAGTAGTTAACCATTAATACAACCTGCAGCTTATTAAGACAGTATTGTATAATGGTTAAGAGAACCATATATAGAACATTTAGAACAGTGCAAGTGCTAGATAGATGTTAATCATTCTGCTACTACTACCATCACCATCACTACCATTATACTACTACTGTTACTACTGTTACTACTGTTATTTTAATTATTTTGTGCCAGGCACTGGGCTAAACATTTTATACACTCATTATTTCATTTTTCTTCACAATAACTTTACAAACTAGGGGTCATAATAATTTAACAGGCTAGGAAATAGACTGAGAGATTAGACTGCTTGCCAAGGTTCCAAAGCTAAAATGTGACAGTGGTAAAGTGAAACCCACACCTATGTCTCTTAATGTTCATGCTCTTGCTCTGCCCACTGCTTACTAGATTTCTAGGGCTTTGGCAACTTCATAGTAAACTGAGGTTAGAAAGGAAAGAACAGATACTTATTTTTCCCACTGCTCAGGGACTTTTGCTTGTAAGTCTCATGCTTTGAGTGCTGACTAGACCTAGTGAGAGGAAGTAAATGTACAACTGCCCTTTGCTGCTGACTTTTAGTCAGTTGCTGGTGGCTTGGCCATTACTGACAGATATATGTGTGATACTTTTTTGGGAATTCTTGTTAAAACTGGCTATTGAATAGTTCATATGGAATTAATGGCAGTTTGCTCCATAATTCCATTCCCTGTCTCCCACGCAGTTGTCATTGCTTGGTCTGTCTTCTCACTTAAGTTGATGTATTAATAGTCACATCTCAGGACTGTGGCTTCTGCCTTCTCCATGACCACACAGTGTGTTTGGGTATTGCTCTGAAGTGTCAGCAAAACATTTTGCTGAATTTTCTTTTTATTGTTGCTCTGCAACCTTCTTTCCCTGGCCTTTTTCAGTTGTGTAAAGTTGGCTTCTTTCTTGGTCTTTCCATCCCAGAGAGGATGCAGTTACTGCAGAGAGAAGCTTGCAATAAGAAGTAAGGCATCATAAAAATTAAAACAAATGGTTAGACAGCTAGCCAGATGAATTGAGACTTAGTGCCTGATGGGCAATTCAGCTCTTATTGTCTCCTTCCTCTTCCAACCTGCCACTGTAACTAATCCATCAGTGGGTACTCTAGTACCTTGTCCAAAGGAAGTTTAGCCTACAGTGCAAGAGCCAGGATCGAAAGGTTACAGTCTATCTCCATCTTCTCCATCCCAGAGTAGGATAGTAAAATGGGGTTAGACCCTTACATAAAAACCAGCTGTGTATTGGACTTTTGGCTGTTTGTTTGGGAGAATACATGCCCAGGTTTGAGTTCCTCCCAGGTACTTGGAGAGGAATGCATTTTGTATCTATTCTCTTATCTCAAATTTCTGGGTACCACCAACTGGAAAGCACTCTCTTCTGTCATTGGCTCTAAATGTAAAAAGAAGCATTTGAATATGAACAAGATTTTATTGGGGCTTGTGTGAGTTATTGACATATTTCTAGTAATCTAGTGAACTGATTTGTTGAGGTTTGATACTATACTTTTTTTTGTTTTGTGTGTGGGTGTTTGTTTTTTCAGAGCAGCTTTGTTTTTCATGTTAAACTCCTGTGTAAATTTAATGTTCAGTTGATGACAATGGCTGAAAGAAATCGAGTATCTTATTAGGGGTAAAGGGTAAGATTTCTCCATTTATGAGTATAATTATTCATAATCTATATATATCCAATCTAAGTAAAAGCCCATTTAGATAGGTAGTTTGAAGTATTTCAAACCATACAATTTTGGGAATACGGGTTTTGCTAGAAATTGGCATTAGATTGAGAAAGTAAAATGAACTTTGTAACTGAAAGTGATCAGTGACCACATTGTAGATCCCGTGTAAATAAGTGGATCCATAACAGGGAATTGGGCCAAGATAGAGATACAAGAAATGCTTTATGCGGGTAAATCTTTTCCTCAGAGTTAAGAATACTTTGCCTACAAAAATCTCAGTTTTATATAGCATCTTTCAAACATTTTTTAGTGTAGTTTACAGCTGGACTAGAGGGATGAATTGAAATTACGATTGCCAGTCATCATTAGACTAAGAGCTACAATCCAGGTTTCCAACTCAGTTTAAATGTATTTTCTTTTGGACAACCAGATGGATCCTACTAAAAGGAGAGTCTAATTTTGACCATTTAGAAGACAGTTTTCTATGAAAAAGTTGATACTAGAAGAAACCAATTTTGAAGGTTAAAGAGATTCCCCCAATTTTAGTTTTAAGAACAAAACTATGATTAGACCCTGAAGTGTAAAAAGGTAAGAACAAAATGTTCTATTGCCCCCAAAGATAATAAAAAGTTATGGAATTACCAGGTGTGAATAGTCCTTCATGGATGTACCTTGTGTTCAAGGAGTAAGATACTGGATTTTAGAAGTTTTTTCCTCAGCTACTGTCTTAAAGCCATATCAAGACAAGAAAGATCCCTACATTGATTGGATATAGGCACAGAATTGGTGTATATAATGAAATCATTATGCAAAAAAAGATTTAAAAAAAAAAAGAATTGGTGTGTCATTCCTTTATGAAATTGGAAATATCTACTGCTTTTAGATCACAAGTAAGCTCTTTTTCTCAGTTTTCCCAAATACTTTGTGTCTACCGCAGGAGTTCCATCTCTGTCCTACTAACTCCTTTGGACATTGTTTTAGTGACCTAAATGGATTTGTCAGTTATTCCTTGTGCTTGGAGAGAGTGTGGTTATATTTGTTAGTTCAGCCCCACCCTGTATTTCAACAGGAAGTGGGTGGGTGCCTAAGCCTATAATGAGGCGTTCTTCCTTGTAGTTGCTGCATGGTAATGAGGACTGCTATATGCAACAGTAAATTCATACCTTAAACATTTTCATATACAGATTTAAATTACAGTAAGACCATGTATTGTGTATCATTTTGAGGTCAAATGACTATTCGACTTAACGACTGAAAGTCTTGAACCTGGTGAAATGCATATTCTTTTTTTCTTCTTCTTTTTGAAACAAAGAAGACTTTTTGAGTCTTGGTGTCATTCAGGCTGGAGTGCAGTGGCATGATCATAGCTCTTTGCAACCTCCAAAGCTCGAGCAATCCTCCTGCCTCAGTCCCCTGAGTAGCTGGGGCTACAACTTCGTGCCACCACACGCAGCTAATCTTTTTTAGTAGAGATGAGGTCTGGCTATGTTGCCCAGGCTGGTTTCGAATTCCTGGGCTCAGGCAGTCCTCCTGCCTCAACCTCCCAAAGTATTAGGATTACAGGTGTGAGCCACCACACCCAGCCATATTCTTTAACATAAAGAAATGTATCTCTTGAAGAGGAAACTACAAAGTAAACCTCTACTCATATGTCCCCATCCAAAGTGCTGTTAACTATAGAACAGTGGGAAACGCTGAAGTGAAAGCAGAAGTCCTAATTGCCACACATGCAACATCCCCACATGTTCCATCCCCTGCTACTGCTGATCAGCATTTTGGGGGTATGTTTCAAAGAGGAACTGCCTTGAGAAGCATTTCTGTTGTGATGGTTATTGCTATAGCGCAAATATGCTTGCTTTTTGAATGTGACCATAGAAATCTGCAGGTGTTATCAGTGACCTTGGCTCAAAATGCAGCATTGTTTATTTGTCATGAACAGCTAGTAATAAACATGGCCAGAATGAGCAGTTGTCTGTCTACTCTCCTGGTATGGAATTCAGAGTGTAGGGCACAGATGAGTGCATCCTCCCTTCTCTCACAGATATCCCTCCCTTTGTATATTCTTCCACTCTCCAACTCCCACCTCACCCCACCCCACCCCACCCCACCCCAGGCTGTTGGGAGCAGAATCATGAGAGTTCAGAAAGTAGGGTGGATATTGGAGTCTCTGTTGCCCAAACTGGAGCATAGTGGCACAATCACAGCTCACTGCAGCCTCAACCTTCTAGGTTCAAGTGATCCTCTTGCCTCAGCTTCCCTAGTAGCTGAGACTATAGGCATACACCACCATACACCCAGCTAATTTTTAAATTTTTTGCAGAGACAGAGTCTCACTTTGTTGCCCAGGCTGGTCTTCAACTTCTGAGCTCAAGCAAACTTCCGGCCTCAGCTCCCAAAGTGTTGGGATTACAGGTGTGAGCCATTGTGCCTGGCCCCAGAGTCTCTTTTTAACTTTATACTGACCAAATGTGATACATAAAAATACTCCATGATAATTTCAAATATACAGACTTGAACAATCTCACTGTTTGAGGGGACCTTAAAGGGCCTCATCCAGTTTCCATTTCTTTTTTTTTTGAGACGGAGTCTTGCTCTGTCACCAGGCTGGAGTGCAGTGGGGCAATCTCGGCTCACTGCAGCCTCCGCCTCCTGGGTTCAAGCAATTCTTCCGCCTCAGCCTCCCGAGTAGCTAGGACCACAGGTGTGTGCCACGACGCCCAGCTAATTTTTTTGTATTTTTAGTAGATACGGGGTTTCAACATGTTGGCCAGGATGGTCTTGATCTCTTGGCCTCGTGATCTGCACACCTCGGCCTCCCAAAGTGCTGGGATTACAGGCGTGAGCCACCGCGCCCAGCCTCCAGTTTCCATTTCAAAGCATGAATGCCATCATGGCACTAACAGTCCAGACTGGTCAGTATACTGCCAGGCCAAGGCTAGGAAGGCCTGGCAGTCTTTTATTTGTTTTCAGACTCATTCTCAAGTCCCTTAGGCTGAAACTTGCTACAGATGAAGATGGGGTTGCTGCTGAGTCTGGCCTGGATGTCTGAAACTGGTCCAAAAGACAATTTTTTCCTTTGGAATTTTTTGGGTAGCTAACTCCCTGATCAGTCTGGGAGCCTCTTGGGTGTAAATAACCTCAGGGCTTTGTCTGGAACTTCCTTTGGGCCATTCTGGATCTCATAGGTCCTATTAACTAGACAAATGTAGAACTGGAGAAGGAGCTTGATTCATGACCATAATCCACCCCTCTCTACGGTCCCTAAATGTGCCTCTGATTGTGTGTTCAGAATGCAAGTGGATGTTAGCTGAGTAAGGAGATTATGGCAGTTTGGGTAGAAGCAAATCTAGAAATTTTAGAGCTGAGAAGCTTCTAATAGATTATTTAGCTTAGTCCATTTATTTTGTAGATGAGAACACTAAAGCCCAAAATGAAAATTGTAACATCTTTGATTTATAAGGCATTGTAGAGGTCATCTAGTCTGACCTTCCAGCACCTTCTTAAATGCTAGAAATTTCTCCCCCAACATGCCCGATAGCTGGTCATCCAGAGGATGGGGCTAGAGAACTCATAACCTTATCTAAAGATAACCCATTCTACTATAGGACAATTCTAATTAAAATGACCTAGATAAATTGAAATCTACTTCCCTGTAACTTTTATATTCTCAGCAGTTCTAATTTAATTCCTCTTCTATGTAACATCTCCCAAGGTAAGACATTCTCAAATCCCCAAATTAGCAGATATCACTATAGTATGTAATTTTCCTAATCAAAGTAAAAGATGTCTGAAAAAGACCTTCACTGATTCCATAAAGACAGGGCATTCCACTCTTTCATGTATCCAGAATTTCCCTTTTGACCAAGTACCACTTCATTGGTTTTCTTCACTTTCTCTGTGTTTCCTTCATTGGCACTAGCATTCTGACACTTTTAATAAAGAAACATATATTTTATCACTTTGTGAGTACAACTATATAAAACTAAAGAGAGCAGCAGGTAGGGCTGAAGGGCTAGACTCATCCCTGCAACTGCAGCCTGTCTAGTTTCTCCACTCCTATTGGCTAGCTGTGGTGTGGTGGGCCTTTCCATGTCTACTTTCTCCTTCTCAGCTGGTGAAGTTTCCCAGTTGATCTTCTGTGCTTATGCAGAATGATTTGTCAAAAATGCAAATGTAGCCCTGTTCTACTTCCTTAATTCAGTGGTTCCCCAACACCCAGTGCTCTGTACCAGTAAAGTGCTACTGATCATAGAGAAGCCTTTCTCAACTGGAGTTCCATGAGAGAATTAAATCTTAATGTCATTAGGCATTCATCATATGTAATATATTAACTTTTCTCCAGTATGCATAGAATGGTGCTAGTTACGTACAGTCTTGAGGGCAATTGAGAAAACTGTCACTGGAGTCATCTTTTTTGTTCTGTGGTTCAGATGAGGAATCCAGTTATGAAAGACTGGAAGAAAGAGATAGTATATGTTCTTCAGGAGGTCCAGGATCACAGCTGGAAGCAGCTGCCAGGAAAAACTCCAGGAAAAATACCTTGGAAAGCTAATTTTGTCTTTAAATTTTTTTTAATGTAAATGTTTCATTCCACCACATAATATGTCTATGGTTAAAAGTATTTTTAAATATTTATCAATGAGGGACTGGTTATGGTGGCTCACACCTATATTCCCAGCACTTTGGGAGGCTAAGGTGGGGAGATGGCTTGAGGCCAAGAGTTAGAGACCAGCCTGGAGAGCATAGCAAGGTCCCATTTCTTTTTCTTTTTTTTTTTTTTTTTAACAGAGGAGTCTAACTCTGTCACCCAGGCTGTAGTGCAGTGGCACGATCTTGGCAACCTCCAAGGCCCTATTTCTATAAAAAATAATAAATTAGTCAGTTATGGTGGCATGTGGCTGTAGTCCTAGCTACTTGGGAGGCTGAGGTGGGAGCATCACTTGAGCTCAGGAGTTTGAGGTTGCAGTGAGCTATGATCGTGGCACCGCACCCCAACCTGGGCAACAGAGTGAGGCCCAGATGACAGAGTGAGACCCTGTTTCTTACAATAAATAATAAGATAAAATATTTATCAACGAATAGGATTTATTCTACAGGAGGATTTGCCTAGGGACTGAGGTACTACAAATAACTGCCTTTTTTTTCCTTTAAAGCCCTGTAGTGTGTATTTTACTTTATATATATTGTTTAATAGCTCTAGGAAAATTGCCCCCAAGATCACATAGTTAGTAAGGTGTACTAGTCAGGGTACTAACCTAAGAATGTCTTGACTCCATAAAGCCCATACATTTTCTACAACTTGAGGTGTGAGAGAGAAAGCCTGGAAATCTTTTTGCCCAATTCTAAGTTTATCTTTTTCTGAATGTAAGATTTTTTCTTCTTGGTCAAGTTACTGTTGTAGTTCAGATCATGAATAATTTCATACTTCTTGTGCATATCAATCCTTGATTACCCAAAAGAAAAATGAACAATGGTGCATGTAATTTCACATAACAAGGAATCTTGTCTCTCTTTGGTGGCTTTGAAACAATCACTTCAAACAATAGCAGATAAACTTTTCTAATTGTTTTGTCCTAGTATATATTGACATATTGTTATTTCTTGAGTACTCTCCCACTGGTTGTGGGAACTGGCCTTTTTGAAAAGAAGGATAGGATGAGATCTGCACTGTCCAGTGCCTGCTGAATGGGCTGTTTTCTAACCATTTGCTTTTGAAAACTTGGTTCCAGGTAAACCCCAACCAGGTGACATAGAGTTAATTCCATTTGTTCTGCTTTTCCAAGGTACCAAGTACCAAGGTGTTAGAATTTGCCCCCCACTCTCAATCTGAAATTTATATAGCCATCTGGAATCTAGTTTCTATTAGGTATCCAGAGGGAGAGTCCAGAATGCCGTCAGTGGTCACATTCAGCGCAGAATTTCAAGGTAGTCTGGTTCTTTTAGCTCCTCTGAGAAGCTGGAATGAGTACTGAAGTGATTACCAGTGGAAGAGCCACAGTGGCTGTTTTCAATCATTCCTGGCCATACACCAAATTTCTGGTTGATCTTGAAAGTTTGAAATTTGGGAATCTAAGGACACCTAGAGGATGGTGTTCAGAGCCCTGCAAGGTTGTTTCATTTGGAACCTCCTCCCACCTTTCCTGTTCTAAACTCTCTTTTCACCATGTGTTACTGAAGATTGCATCTTAGTACCTGATAACCCTTACATTAAATAAAAGAGGGAGAGTTAAATTGGGAAGTTCAGGGTTTGGACTAGAAAACCCTTGGGGTTAAAGGGGGAATTTAGCAGAGGAATGGAATGGAAATCATTTCCTTAGACAGTAGACAAGTATTCAGGAAACACCTCTGCACCCCAAAGATAGGCACAGCTGCCACACAGTGACTATTAAAGGGAGGTTCAAAGTTATAAGCAAACAGCTGATTCTCTTGGTTCTTGGGCTGTTGCTGTTGGTGACAGGAAATCTTGTTCCCCAAGCTGCTGGCTTCCTGTTTTATTTTTACTTGTAGCAGATCAGAATGTCCATAACAAGGAGCAGTCTGTTCCAAAGGGTTCTACTCCCCCTTTGAGCCTGAAAGGTTTTTTTTTTTTTCTCTTTTGGTCAGACAATATGTCTGTAATGTTTAGTTTGGTTTAAGCATTTTGTATTCATAGTCAACTTTTGGTGATGAGCTGGTGTTTTAAGATTTGATGTAAATAAACCTGTTTTGCCTTTTTTTTTTAAAAAAAAAAAAGGAGTTTATAATGTTGGGGACTTAGCCCAGCTAGGTGGGAAGATCATTTGAGTCAGGTGGTCAAAGCCATAGTGAGCTGTGATCGCACCATTGCACTCCATAGTGGATGACAGAGCAAGGCCTCGTCTCAAAAAAACAAAAAGGCTGGGCACAGTGGCTTATGCTTATAGTCCCAGCACTTTGGGAGGCTGAGGTCAGGAGTTCAAGACCAGTCTGGGCTACATGGCAAAACCCCATCTCTACAAAAAATACAAAAATTAGCTGGGCATGGTGATGCGTGCCTATAGTCCCGACTACCTGGGAGGCTGGCTTGAGCCCAGGACGTGGAGGTTACAGTGAGCTGAGATTGCACCACTGCACTCCAGCCTGCGTGAGAGAGCGAAACCCTGTCTCAAAAAATAATAAAAAATAAGAAAAAAAAAATGGAGGATTTAGATATGTTAACTTTTGCTTTACCTTTTCATTTTAAGTGAATTTGTCGTTTTCCCTAGCATGAAACCATTAGGCTGTTTTCGATTTCTTTAGTTTTACAAGATGTGGAGAAGAGGACCAGTCCAGCGTGCCTTGACTATAGTCACATCCATTTTGTGGAAATTAAAACCCTTTCCTATCCTTGTAAAACTAGGAATTTGGTAATCTAAATCTAGAACAATAGCTCAGCATCAACCTGAAGTAATGGGGGATTTCCTAGGGAAAGGGGCTCAGCCTACCGGGTAAGAAACAGTAACTAGAAGATTTCCGAATCTGCTCCAGACATTTCCTGCTGTCTCTAGAGCCTTTTGGCCCAGGTGTGTTGAACCAGATGGGAGTGAGAAAGGGAGCTGTTGGGTAGAAGAGAAGGCACCAGGGAATCTTACAGCACGGTTTACTCAGCATCATGTTTGACATATTGAGCGTGTAAAATTTTTACTTTATATTCTCTCATTCTGTCAATTTACAAACTAAACTTAATAGATACTGGCATTAGTATTACTTATACATTGACAGCCATCCACCAAGGAAGGACTGGAAAAGTTATATCCTGATGTATATCAATCACTATTGGCAGCTTGATTTCATTGTGGTGATTATCAGGTGGCAGTGCTCTTTTTTGATCTTTATAATTGGTGGCCCAGAATCTGATCTGTGCTGGTTATGAACACCCCAAGGATAGGATCTGTACCATTCAGTGCCTGCTGAATGGGCTGTTTTCTAACTGTGTCTCCTTGCCTCTGGGGACTCTTGTTGGTTGGAGCAGTAGTTGACGCTTTAAGGTTTCTATGCTGCCTATGTACCTCAGGCAGCAGTCATCAGTCCAGAATTTCTAAACTTACATAGCAGATCTTCTAATAGCAAACCTTAAAAAGGGCAGGGGAGGGAGGACTTAAAAATGAAGAAAAAGAAAGATAGGGGGAGTGAAGGATTTTTTTTTTAAGCTGTTTTAGATCAGGGTAAGACAGAAAAAAAAAAAAAGATTCACACAGCCCTAGTGTGCCTGGAATTTGTGGTTGAGTAATACTTTCCTGTTATTTCTTTTTTAGGTTGTTTTTCATCATTCAGAACATTGCCTGAAGCAGGTCCACCATGCCGTTAGTAACGAGGAACATCGAGCCAAGGCACCTGTGCCGTCAGACGTTGCCTAGCGTTAGAAGCGAGCTGGAATGCGTGACCAACATCACCCTGGCAAATGTCATCCGACAGCTGGGCAGCCTGAGTGAGTGCCTCGGAGAGCCTGTGCTTTGCCCTCAGGGGTCGTTGGTGCTCTTTATTTAGTTTCCTTCTCCTCCTGCGTTCCTGTTTCTCCCCCATCTGCCTTCCCTAGGTAATGTGAAATGTATCCTCCCTTTCGTCCCTAAAGAGAGGCTCCCTTTTGGTGTAGCTTCTTCTCTTCAACCTTCTTTATCTACCACCACCCTCTAGGTTCCCTCCCCCTCCCCCTCCACCTGCTTCAACAGAAATCTGTGGGAAGGGTGGCAGGAAGGGCTGCAGCAAAAACTGCAGACGGAATGACAGAGCAGAATTCTGTGTGTGTAAAGTGGGAGGTTCACAGAGCAGTATCTTGGGTCGGGGAATGTGCCTGTAATTACATGAGCTGTTCGATGTAGCTTGACTTTGTTGAAGCCTCAAATGTGCCAATAGTCTTTATCTACCCAACACCCCCACCCCTTTTCTTCCCAAAGAGGAGCAAAACAAACATGCCTTTGGAGAGATTCTGACTGACTTGTCCACCCTAGTATACATTTAATTGTGCTGCAAGCCCCCAGGTCCAAGTTCAGGGTACAAATTACTTCTGCGGTCTCTGGGGTATTGGGAGTTTTGCAAGCTGTGTGAACATACAGTGACACAAATAGTAGCTGGAGCCATTCTTCCTTAGGAGGAAGATGGGGGTTAGCCCAGACTGTTTTGGAGCTGAAGGAAAGCCAGCTCAACTATATATATATTTTTTAATTGGCAAGAATGAATGAGACTGCTTTGGGTGGGGTACATGCATGTGGTTTGGATTCATTCTGAATCAAGTTGACTTTGTTTGCTTGAAGCTGAGATATGGGAAGGGCAGATGCTTGGATTGGCTCTGCATTTGTCTAGTGCCACTCCAGCTCCCATAAGCACCTCCGTCAAAATGCCATTTAGTGATCTTCCTTAGCAAAGGCATCTTGGTGTGAATTATTTCAGGCACTCACCCCTCCTATCGCATCACTGCCCTTAGTGAAGGCAGTGGAATATCAAGAAAGCCTGCATTCCCCTGGATAGCAATAGGCCCAGCCTTTAAAATAGGAGCCTGAGGAGATAGAACTGTATGACCAGATGATGTATGGAGTCTGAGATTCCTAAGCCTTCACCTACCTCAGGGACCATCTCAGTTGATCCAGGGCTTAGAAAAACCTAGATGGGGCATCATGAAGAAATGAAACCCTGTCAGTGCCTGTCTTATACAAAAGAACATTGACAGTAGCACAACAGCAGTGCAGCTGACATGAAGGCTGCAGAGAGCCTCACTGCTTTTTAAAGGTATAATTTCTGCTTCTCTCTCTCCCTGAGAAGGCCAAATGGGTGGAAGGCAATCACACACTGGTTCCTTCTTTACAGGACAAAGAATATCTAGTTAATGGTGCTTCCTATTTTCCCTTACTGAAGTTATGCTCTCAGCTGTTTTTCCAGGGTGGTGTTGATGGATGCCATTGCTCACACTTGCACTTGTGATCACACCACTCCTATCTTGAGGAAGCTGATCTGAGGGCCAAAGTCACCTTATGCCCAAGAAAACAAGATTTTCTTACATTGTCGGGGCTAACTGACCCTTTATTCATCTGATAAACATGTGTTGAATGTATTTTATGTAGCAGATGCTGAGGGGATACAGCAATAATAAGAAATGGTCTCTGCCCTCCAGGAGCTCATTATCTACAAGGGGAGACAAATAAATAATTCTTAAGAGGAGCTGGGCGTGGTGGCTCACACCTGTAATCCCAGCACTTTGGGAGGCCGAGGTGGGTGGATCACAAGGTCAGGAGTTCGAGACCATGCTAGCTAACACGGTGAAACCCCGTCTGTACTAAAAATACAAAAAATTAGCCAGATGTGGTGGTGGGCGCCTGTAATCCCAGCTACTCGGGAGGCTGAGGCAGGAGAATCACTTGAACCCGGGAGGCAGAGGTTGTAGTGAGCCAAGATTGCGCCACTGCACTCCAGCCTGGGCAACAGTCTCAAAAAAAGGGAGAGAATGGGGAGAGAGTGAGAAGGGAACCCACATTTGTTGATTGCCTACTTTATGCCGGGTTTGGATAAGATCTTGACATAGATTATCTCATTTAGTCTTCTCAGTAATCCTTTGAGATTAGGTGGTGGTATTTTCATTTTTCAGGTGAAGAAAAGAAGGCTCAGAAAAATAAGATAACTTGGCTAGGTACAGTGGCTCATGCCTGTAATCCCAGCACTTCTGGAGGCTGAGGGGGGTGGATTACTTGAGGTCAGGAGTTCAGGACCAGCCTGGCCAACATGGTGAAACCCCATCTCTACTAAAAATACAAAAATTAGCTGGGCATGGTGGCGCAAACCTGTAGTCCCAGCTCCTTGGGACGTGGGTTGCAGTGAGCCGAGATCGTGCCACTGCACTCCAGCCTGGACAACAGAGCGAGACGCCATCTCAAAAGAAAAAAAAAAAATTAAGGTAATTTTCCTAAAAAGATACAGCCAGTAAGAGGCAAAGTCACTGTTTAAATTCAGACTTCTTATGAGTTTCTCAGCTCTGTCTCTGCCAATATTGCCCTGGTTCAGACTTCATTGACTTTCACCTAAACTATTACCCAAGCTTCCCTCTGCCTTCTTTCTTTGATCCAGCCCCCTTAAATTTGTCCCCTTATCCCTGCCAGAGTGATCTGGCTAAAACTTATATCTCACTTTTTACTATTATAATTCTGAATTTCTGAGGCTTTGAAAATTAATTCTGTGTCAACTTTTGTAATGTAACAAATGTTTTTGTAGTCAGAGTATACATCTCAACTATTTCTCCTCTTCCTCTCTATGAAATTATCTAAATTCCTTGGCTTAGCATGCAGGACCCTCCAAGACCTGCCTTCCTTTCTAGACTCATCTTCTACAATCTGTCTTCCATTTTACAATCTTTTAAAAATCTTTTTACTTTTGAAAGAGTTTTGTTCTTCTTGTCTAGGCTGGAGTACAATGGCGCGATCTTGGCTCACTGCAACCTTCACCTCCGGGTTCAAGTGATTCTCCTGCCTCAGTCTCCTGAGTAGCTGGGATTACAGGTACCCGCCACCATGCCCAGCTAATTTTTTGTATTTTTAGTAGAGA